>JAXQKE010000009.1:109736-123741 GCA_037042355.1 Candida sp. Y128-05E | reverse complement strand
CTTTGTTCAACATTCAAACCTTCACCGGCAACACCGACTAAAGCATCAGCATAATTCCACATTTCCAACAAATCAATAATATATTCAACGTAATCTTCCTTTTCTTTTTTGGAAACAGAAGCAGGTTGTCTCAAATAAGCGGAAAATCTCAATGCTTCACGGACAGTATTGGTTGGTAAATGTAAATCTTGTTGTTGACAATAACCAATAGATCTTTGGAAAGAATTATCCAATGCATGACCATTTACCATTCTAGTACCATCAGAAATAACACCAGTAGTAACACGTTCAGACAAACAATTCAATAAAGTAGTTTTACCAGCACCAGAAGAACCCATCAAGGCAGTCAATTGTCCTGGTTTAACCCAACCATCAACATGGTTAAGAATAACTCTATCTTCGGTCTTAATTTTAACTTGATAAGTCAAATCTCTCCAATGGAAAATTTGTTCTTGGGTAGGAACGTTAGCAACATCTTTGTTAATACCAGAAGCAATGTTTGGATTCTTTTCAGATTCTTGAATATCACCGATAGGAACTTTCTCGTTATTAGCAGCAATTGCTGTTTCAGGATCATGTAATTCAGCTTTATGCTTAGCATTTTCCTTCTTACGGTTTTTTAAGTTACCCTTTAAGAATAAAGCAATTTCACCCTTTTGCATGGAACCCTTGTTATATTCACATAATGCAATATAAACAAATAAGAAAAAGATGATAAAAGCAATAGTAATACCAACATTTCTCCATTTATGATCATTATAATACTGATAAGCTTCACCAACATAGTTAGTACCTGAAACGATTGGGTTACCAGTTTCAGCACCAACAACATTACAAATTCTAGAATCTTCAGGGATATTTTCATAACCAGGACCAGTTGGAACATACGACGCACATTGGAAATCACGATCATAAAATTCATTGACCATCAAAGCTTCAAACACATAACTGACTGGATTAATATACTTGATCCACTTAGACCAACCCAACATACTTGGGAATGGGATAACAAACCCAGTGAAAATGACCATAGCTAATAATAAAACAGTCGCTGGAGTCATGGCACCTGGCAAGGAAGTGGACACAGCACCAATAGATCTGAACAAATGGGACATTGTTAATGTACATAAACCACAGCATAACCAATAAAAGAAGAATCTACCAGGATTTCTTCTGAAATTAACCATAAAATAAAACACGAAATTGAAAGCAATAGACATGAATAACTTCACGGGCAATTCAGATACAATTGAAGCAAAAGCATCGGCCGAAGGACGATATAGAGCAAATTTTTTATGTTTCTCCACAATAGGTCTAGCTTCGAAAAGGGACATAATTTCCAACAATGAAGCAAAAGCATTAAACAAAACCGCAAAGAACATGGCAGCACCACGATAATAGAAGGAAGCAGTAGTCGAATTCATATTATAAAAAATTGAAGACAAAATTAAACTCATAATAACCTGACTGAAAACAGAAACAAAAGGAATCGAAGGATCACCCTTCATACGTAAGAAATTTCTGCCGACAATATATTTCACTTGCATACCAAATGAAACAGTGTAAGGAGATTTTGAGCTCACATGCTTAGCTTGTCTAGCAATATGAGAATCTTGATATTCTTTTCTGACTAATTCTTGATTAGAATGATTAATATGAGTATCAATTTTGGTGATTAAAGTTTGGTATTCAGGAGAATTCTTCCAGAATTGTTCAAATTCTTGGGCAGTTCTTGGTAATCTACCTTCAAAACCTGGTCTGGGGATTCTCTCATCTGGGTTAGTTAATGAAGTTAAGAAATCGGCAGTGGTTTGTCTTTGAGGACATTCCCAACCCATATTAACGAAATATTCTTTAGCTTCATCGGCTCTACCAAAATAGATTTGGTAACCTTCGTAAAGGACCACAGTGTTATCAAACAAGTCATAAGCATCTTGCGAACATTGATAGATAGCAATCAAGGGGGTAGCTTGTAAGATGGCGGCTGAAGTTTTCAAAGCACGAATAAATTCCAAGGCAGTGGCTGAATCCAAACCTCTAGTGGCATTATCCCAACATTGTAGATTGGCTCCTGATAAAGAGACTTCAGCAATGGAAACACGCTTACGTTCACCACCGGAAACCCCTCTGATGAAATCATTACCGACGTTGGTATTTCTGGTGTGCGATAACCCATAAGTAGCCATGTAGACTGAGGCCATGTGTTTGGCATATGATTCTCTGTCTATGCCTGGACCTCTATTTTGTGGAGTTCTCATTCTGGCGGCAAATTCCAAAGTATCACCGACAGATAATTGAGGGAAATGAGCATCAGTTTCAGCCGAGTATACGACATCACCACGATGGTGATTCTCGATATCCTTTGGGGTTAAACCATCGTAAGTAATGACCGATTCTTTACCTATATGGAAACCATATGTATGGGCCGAAATAGTTTTCAACAAAGTCGAACAACCGGAACCTGGTCTACCTAAAACCACAGTTAATGAACCCGGTTTCATCATGGCATCCATATTTTTCAAGATATCGAAATATCTTGAGTCATCTTGTTTTTGGAATCTTCTGATAAATTCAGTACCCATTTTCCAGAAATAATTGGTAACGGTTGGTTGATAATCCGAATCGGAAGCAACACCGTATGCACGCAAATCACGATAAGCGATACCCAATTTACTTGGTTTATAGTAGTCAGGATCAGAATCGAACAATTTTCTAATATTCTTCACCCAGAATTTAGCGTCGAATTCAGGAGAATCAGGGTCTAAAGCTTCAATTTGATGATCATCGAATGGAGCAACACCTGGAACAGCAGACATGTGGGAAAGGTATTTCTTCAAAGCGACTGAGGAGCTGACACTATCTCTTCTGATATTGTCATTGGTATAAGTTCTAGCTAAGTCTTGAATATTGTCATTCATTTGGTCATTAAACCCATGATACTCAGCAATCGAATCCACTGACTGGTTATCACCGTCATTCTTGTGATTGATGTCATCTTGATAATCTGACTCTTTACCAGAGTTATCAGAGATATTCATTTTTAACCTATCAAGACTAACTTATTTGAATAATTGCTAAATTTCAGTGGGCATCCTTTCTCTATAAATAAGATTTCATAATATTAGCTCATTTTGGAAATGCAGCCGCACGCAATATATTATATATGTTTTTGTGTTACTTTCTTTCGGAGCTGCCGTTTACGTACTATTTCCGTAAAATGTCGTATTGAGATGATTGGTTTATATTTTTTCTAGGCGTAAACCAGCTATAAGGCCAGCAAAATGGGGTTCTTCGGTAAAGACGAAGAGACAGTGAAACTTCCACCTAACAAATCGAAGAGGACAGAATGTTGGGATTCTAGAGACAAGTTCTTTGCATGTTTGACTAAAAATAACATTGATAATTCGTTGGGTGAAAAGGAATTACCAAAGGTCGACAAGGAATGCGGATCTGAGAAGAAAAGTTTTGAGAATAAATGTGTAGCTAGTTGGGTCAAGTACTTCCAAGAGAAGAGATTCAATGATTTGACCAGACAACGGTATATCATGAAGTTAGAAGCTGAAGGTGCAGAGCCATTGCCCTTTAGATTGGATAATCGTAAGAATTAGGGATATACGACATTTTTGTTTTTCCATAGTTAAGACTTGTATATAGGAATAAATATTGACTTAAATCCGGTGAAAAAATGTAGAAGCCTCCCAAAAGTCCAAGCCTCTCAACATTTTTCTATCTCCATTGGGTAACTCCATATTTTTTTACGGATAGCGGTAAATCAATAAACTTCCGTTAAGCGAGAGATTATTATGTCTACGAACACGAGGGCATTGGTTGAAATTAAAAGATGAAAAAGTAAAGCATAGTAGGAGATAATGAATACTACAAGTCATCGATTATGACTCATATTTCATTTTCAATATCCTTTTTTCTTGACAATTGCTGTTTTATTCCCTATACTTTCTTTTTCTGGTAAATTATTTTTTATATTTTTCTTGTTTTTTTTTTTTACAATTCCACTCAATTGGTTTATTTTTATTATGATTCTCCCTCATTGGGATAGCTCCGTTATAGAACAGATGTCGGTGGCAATAAGAGGGGGGAGATTTACAGTAGATTAGCATAGAATGCATTAGGACCTCTGCCCTGATTAGTTATTGATTTAGGAACGGGAAAATACTTCAGATCCGAGCCGATTGTTTTCGTATATTTTTCATGTCGTTTTGGCATGGGATTTTAATAACCACTATCATGAGTTATTTTTAGGCGTGATAACCGTTTAACTCCCATTGCAATTAATTGTGCTGTCACTTTGTTGATCGATGCCGTGGGTGCTGGTGCTATTAATAGATTGTAGTCAAAAGTTTGAATTGATTTTATAAACGCAGTGAATAAATGAAAATCTCCATTCATTTGATATTGTAAGGTGAAGCAACTGTGCTGTTTCACTACTAATGATTTTGCTACCAAGAGATTGTTGGTGAGTCAACCATTAGTTTATATTCTTATCCATACTGCATATTTCTTCAAATAAAGTCAATAATTCGTAAAAGTGGTAATTTTGTAAATGGAAAATAATATGACTAAATTAGTTAGGAACTCAAACAAAGTTAAAGCTGAAATACCAAAGTTAATCAATCAAGAAAGTGGAGTTATTAAGGCTTACTTGATAATTTAATAGTATTCAATTTATCCTTCAACAATCTTCACGATTTTGTATAAAATCTGCTAATTTCATTAATAAATGGGATTACTTTACATAGACCTGTAATTATACCAATTGATAAAACACTTATAATCGAAGAGCCCCCACTTCCTCAGTAAACAAACCACACTGTTGTTGTCTTTTATTAAATATAGTTAGACTTTGAAGATCACTTCGAAAAAAATACATGTTAAGGGGGTTTCAAAATCGAGGGGTTCTGCCCCTTACCACCATTGATTCTGATCATTGAATTGAAATCATTCACTCTACAAATGGGGAACTCGAGCATTAAAATACTTTACAAGTCATTACTGAGGAGATATACCATGAACCGTAAGGTTGTATAAATTCTGATGCAGATAACATTAGACTGTTGCACATTTTACAATATTTATGCTTTACATCTAATAATAATAATAAATTCTAAGTATATTGCTATTAAAATTTACAATGCAGATATGATTAACGATTCTCGACTAACTAGTTTGGAATTGCCAAATATATCCAAAACAGTTCCCCATTCATAATCGCCTCTTTCAACTATGACAAAACTCATAGATAGTTCCAATTTCTCTCCCGATTTAACTCCATCGTATCCAAGAGGTCGTTGTAGTATTCCGTTAATTAGGATCTTCCGCTCAATAGACATTTGTGCTCTGGCCATGACTGGATTACCACTCAATGACGTTAATGCATTCACGGGGAAAGGTAAATGTCGTAATATTCCTTTTATATCGTTACCGGTATCATTTGAAATTGTCGTTTTCAAGGTATAGAATTCATCCACTTTCAATGAACATATATTGCGATTGGAAACAACAGGTTGATCACCTTGATATATCTTATTTATGATATTCAATTTTTCATGAATCAATACATGCGCCATTCGAGGAGTAAGTCTAATACTCCGGAATTCAATATTCCCCTTCCTTGATGATTTCGACGATGAACTTCTCCATGTACCAGTTAGATTCGAAAGCAAGTTGTTTCTTAGCCAAAATAATTGCTTCATTCTACGATCTTCTTCTTCTGTTATAGAATAGTTTTTAACAAATTGTTTGTTTCTTAACGATGGAATTGGTGCCGTGACATCAATATCACCAGTACTGATTCTTTTAATTGGTATCAAAAACCTTTGTGTTTTATTAGGTTTTATCGATGCTTCACACGAAAAATCAATCACCAGGTAATTCAAATTTGCAATCAATTCATCATTCCATGAATTTTTAACATCTAAAAGCATTAAACAATAATCTCCAATAGTCTTCTCTCCACCAACAAATCTAATAATATCATCAACACTTGCATCATGGAATTCACATTTATCAGCAATATTCTTGAATGAAAATGAATGTAATGGTAAAATATCGCAAGCTATAACGTCTAATGATGGGAAGATTGATAAATTGATTGGTATTTGTACAGATTTCACAAAGCTATTGGCTAAATCATCAGCATCTTTATGGGCATATTCTAGAATTACTTTCAGTTGTTTCATTCCTCGTTTACCTGTGATTTCAAAATCTATTTTTAACTCGCCATGTGGACCTATGGTTTGAAAGCGATTAGCAATTTCCTCTTTGTTAATAATCTTGAAAGGGTTTGCTTTTAGCAATAACCATTCCAATTCATAGACTTCTGGAGCAGGGAGTGTTTGATTTCCAGAACTCGAATCCAATCGTTTTGTTATTGATTCTATTGTAGAATCCCAAAATGAAAATGAAAGAAAATTTATCAATTCAGTTGAATAATTTGTAAGATTAATCGAAAATGAATATTTCTCACCTTCGAGTAACATTATCCAACTATTTGTCACCAGAATATCGGTTAAACATAATTTAGGTTGTGGAGAAATTACTTTTAAGAATAATGACTTAGTTGATACATCAGAGGACGAAGGTTTCTCGACTTGAGTCTTGCCGGAGTCAGAAACGGTTTCTTTCAAATCCAGCTTCAAATTTAACCCAGAATCATATATGGGAAAGAATTGCTCTTCGCAATCGGATACTCGTGCCCGGAATCCAGTTATTTTCAGTTCACCAGTCTGTAGTGGTTTAAATGCAATTTGAAAATATTCACAGGATTGTGGAGAGATCAGTAATGCTGATCCAGGAATGTTACTGAAAGATTGATTTGCTGAAATTGCCGGTGATGCTGTTATTGACCTTTTACCACCATTGCTGCGAACTTTGGCAAGTCCCAATGGTTTCTGGGGATAGCTGTTTCCTTGGGTTGTGGAGATGAATGGTTTTGTGAGATTGCCTAGTGTATGAACTTTAACTGGACCTTCTGTTACAATACTGATATCTTCAATTTCGATTTCAAAGAAAAACGGATTCTGGAATTGAACCTTTAGGTAGTATGTCTCATCTTTGATCAAAAGAGAATCTCGATTGGTAACTTTTGCTTTAGTTTTATTAAATGGATCAAAGAACGGTTGAATTTTTTTGGAAGGTTTCGAGGATTCATTTGATCCAACTAGACCAATATCACCTGCACTTTTCTCGTATTCTGGGAAAGGTAATAAATCATCTTTATTGCGATTATGTATAATGTTTGCGTTTCTTACTAAGAACGGATCCCAATATGGCGAGTTCAATTTCAAATTCTCGGTATTTGACATATGCACAAGCGATACTATTTTATCTTTTATACTTTGTTGGCTATCCTGACCCAAACAATGAGTAAATTTCGATAAAAGTAAGGTGCAGATTTTCAAAACAAATTGATAATCGTTTACTGAGTCGGAAACTCTGAGGCCCAACTTTAAGAGTGGAATCTGAATAGCTGTCCAGTTTTTATTTATTGTATCGAATGGTTCATTGTTCATAGGTATACCATATATTTGAAACAAATAATCGAAAATCTCATGCACACTATTCTTCTGATTCGGATTGATTCCAATTGAAAGTAAACTGTCTTCCATCTCCTGATTTTGTTTTGGTAATGTCTCTAACTTTGGAATCAATGACACTAACAACAATCTCAATATAAATGCTCTTTTCCTCTCCAAACCCAAATCGGTGTATATTGTTGCCAAAGTACAAAATATCCTACATTGGTCAATTATACTCAAATCTGTTAGTTGCAAGGCGAATATTTTATCAGTCTCCTTCAAGATATCCGATTTCAGGAAGTAAGTACCATCCAGACTTGATTTAATCGAATAATGTGTACCTCGAACAATATTCTCCAACACATTTTTATTAACGATATTACCACCAAGATAGATCGCAACCATGAATTTTATGAGCCGGAGTATTGACTCGACATATACAATATCGGGCACCATGTTTTCGTAATCATCAGTACTCAACTGATAATACTGCAACGCCTTGGATGAGATTAACCTCACCAATTCTGGAAGCGCTAAATTTGATAAGTCTCCCACACTCGAATGGGAGCTTATGGAATTTCGTGGGGATTTAAGTGAGTTCTGGGTATGTAGGGAACTTCTGGGCGAGTCGACTGGGGGCGCCAAATGGCCATTGCCATTGAGATTACTGCGCACTGATTCGGAAGATAACGCTCTGCCAGTATCCAAATTCGCTGGCGTCATTGAGGGTAACTTTTTCATGGAAATCTGTAAAATCTGCGATAATTTCTGTCTTGGTAGGTCATAACTGGAGCCAGAGTAATGGAGCAAGACTATTGATTGCGCTAAACCTTCTAGGGCACCGCCTAACCAAAGGAAATCGTCAGATTTCCTTAAATCAGCCAATGAGTCAATAAAACTTTGGAACGCGTTTGAGTATTTCCCAGCCAAAAGATAAAAATTCCCCATCAATTTCGCTTGTCTGCCATTATGTTTCAATTGTGACTTTGATTTGGGGTCTGCGGTGGGTGACAGGGTATTAAACGCCGCTTTGAATGACGTGGAACCTGAACTTAACCGTTTCTGGGCTTGGTTGATAGTTTTAGTTAGGATGTGGCTATCAGTGATTGAAACTGGAGATCGTAGGGTAATGTTTGAGTATGAAGATGCATAGCTGTCGAGGGCAGCAACAAAAGATCCCGCAACATCACACAATATAGTTTCTAGGGCGGCGATATTGCCAACATTAGTTCCAGAATGATAATAAACTGGTTTAGCAGGGGTTAATTTATCCAATGGAGTATCAAAGACAATTAAATTATGAATTGGTGATGAGGGATACTTCTTTTTCAATTGTAAAATGGTTTCTTCTTGGTTTATATTGGGCGCGTAGCGTCCAATTCCAAGTATGATAAATGTCTTCCTATACGGTTCAAAGTCATGCAAAAAGATCGTATCTGTATCTGGAATAGAAGTAGTAAAATCATTAAAAATCCTACCTTGAGGAAATGTTTGTGGATTGAAATATTCCAATTGTGAATTAGCAGTAATATCTAGTAACCTTATTTCAGTGTACGGCCTTAACAATTCATAATACCTATGAAAATCCTCTTCTGAACAATCATTTATGGGCACTACTAGTATTTTCACTCGTCCAAATGACGTAAACCTATACCGATCCATTAACTCTAAGCAATTTAAATTTAAATTTGTCAAAGTCTTTATATCATCAATATCCAATGAGGAGATAAAAGGAGGTTCTTTGTTATAATGATTCCAGGTTAAACAAGTATACGTGTATGGTGTATATCTGTTGTCTATGTGTTGGTGTGTTTTTCAAGTCAGCGCTACCATCCTTTGATTTTGTGTGGTGATATTTTTGACAACCAACATTTTGAAGGCAAACTTATCAAACAGGAGGATTTAACACAGATAACATAACAATTGTTAACTAGTGATAGGGATAAGATTAGATATAACAATATTATAATATAATAATAATCTATTTTCAATGACAGGGTTAAGTTTTGATAATTTTCAAAGAAATCAGTACTTGGCTGAGAAAGGGTTTGGTAATGTCAAAGCAACTTCCACAGGTACCACCATTGTAGGATGTGTATTCAAAGGAGGGGTAGTGATTGCTGCTGATACCAGAGCTACTTCAGGTCCAATTGTCGCTGACAAGAACTGTGAGAAATTGCATCGATTAGCTCCCAAGATCTGGTGTGCTGGTGCAGGTACTGCTGCCGATACTGAAATGGTGACCCAATTGATTGCTTCTAATTTGGAATTACATGGTTTAAGTAATAACCGTGAGCCTCGTGTTATAACTGCGTTGACTATGTTGAAACAACATTTGTTCAAGTACCAAGGTCACTTGGGTGCATATTTGATTGTAGCAGGTGTTGATCCTACCGGTGCCCATCTTTTGTCTGTACAAGCCCACGGTTCCACCGATATTGGTAAATACCAATCGTTAGGTTCGGGTTCTTTAGCTGCAATGGCTATTTTGGAAACCAATTACAAAGATGATATGACCAAAGAAGAAGCTATGAAATTATGTAGTGATGCTATTTTGGCTGGTATCTGGAATGATTTGGGTTCTGGTTCCAATGTTGATTTGTGTGTGATGGAAGTAGGTAAAGACGCCGAATTGTTAAGAAACTATATCACCCCTAATGTCAGATCACAAAAGGCGAGGTCGTATAAGTTTGCCCGAGGCACAACCGATGTCTTGAGACAAGATATCAGGAAAATCGTCGATATACAAGAAGAAGTTATTCACTTTAATGCCAGTGATGCCATGGAAGTCGATGCGTAATGGAAAAGTCAATCTAGATAATATAAAATGAAAATATAAGAAACTCGTAAGTTAATTGTAAGCCAACCAATTAATGTTGAACGTTGGTTCTTCTGTAGATTCAACCATTTTACAGTAATATATAATCGGTACTCTTTGATCCCAAGCATTTGAAAAAGTTACCAACCTTGTAACCACTGGAAACTTCCTCTGGAAATTGTCTCTCTGGCATATCCGAAGAACTCGGCAAGAATTTTGAAAACATCGAAGAGCAATCTTTGGATCATTGTAACTATAGAATCGCCATGCCATTTTTAACAGTAGAAGTAATCTTGGATTGGTTAATCAGGTTTTCACTGGATGTTTTCAAAGATTTGATTGATTTCTTCAAATGAACCTTGATGATTAGTGGGATTGAGAAAATTGGTAGTGGAAGTAGAGCTGATTGATGTGCCTAATTGAATTAGAGTAATATCAAACAAAGGTTCTTGAAGTTGGTAAGGGTGAATAAGTCAACTCCATCTAATTATGAATTAGTAAATATTCCGATTTTTGGGAAATGTTTGATTTCAATGCAGCACAATGTTGATTGCAAGCTTGGGTGATAGCATCAACACAGTCGAACTGATCAAAAATTGAGTTTGAGCCAAACATTGAGTAAAAGAAATAGTTAATATAGTAAAATTTAACAGATAGAAAAAAGTGGGAATCGGTCTCTTTAAATAGTTAGGACCTTCCAAGTTTGATAAGCAGGTACAAAGGTACCATTGGTATAGCTACCTAAATTTTTGCAGCCAAAATGGACGAGAAAAATGAAAACAAAGATATACGATCAACCGTTAAGAATTTAAAGCAAATAAGTTCATAGTTGTAATCTACATTATCAGTTTAGCATCCCACCTAGAATTGACGGCTCAACTACAAAAACAAAATGGTGAATATGCAAGGGAATTTGTGTCATGTTGAAACTTCCTAAATTGCTTAGCAAAAGTAATCGAACCTAGAAGTTTGGGGAATGTAACATTAAATTCAGGGAAGTTCAATTTGAAAGCTTTCAAATCAAAAGAATAATTTCACTTGGAGTTTTATTAATTTACGATATATAGATTGATTATATAAAGTCATAACACAGTGAATTAGAAATCAAAATTTCAGGAATCGCTTGTTTAACTAAGAATTTATTACAAACCAGTTGACTAAAGTATTTCACAATGTCACATTTACTAGCTACCAATAGATAATAGCGATTCCTTTAATCTTTGTTTAATAAAATCATTTGAAACCTTCTGGAAAATTCGATATTTTTTTGTTCTGGTATATATAGTGAGAATGAAAAATAACCAGAACTGGAACAGAAAGAACATTAGCAATATGGTTGTAACGAATCCTAACAATTGGCATTGGGTTGATAAGAACTGTATAGACTGGACCAGAAAGTATTTCGATGAGAAGTTGACTGGGTTCAAGGTGACTTCTGGGGGAGTTACTGTTGGTGTTAAGCTGGTTTCTTCGATCGAAGGTGATGTGGATGTGTGTCAAAGGAAGGGGAAAGTGATATCTTTATTTGATATTAACATGACTTTAAATATGAGTGGTGAAGATGAGAGTGGGGAAACAATCGACGGGTCTATAGTTGTACCTGAGTTAACATATGCCAGTGAAAGTGACGATATTCAATATGAAACATCGATATATGAAAGTAATAACAAAAAAGATGATATATTCAAACCAGTGATTCGTAAACACTTATTACCCAAATTAACAGATATATTAATCCAATTTGGTAAGGATTTGATGATTACCCATGGTTCTGACATTCAAGTGAGTGCAGATAAAGTTAACTCCACATACACTAAAGGTAATCAAAATTTACAAGAAAATGTTTCTTACAAAGTAGAACAAAAACAAACTGCAAAAGATACTAGTAAATACAACACATCTACATTACACTTGGAACCTGTGTTCAATACTACGGCCGAACAAATATATATTACTTTGTTAGATGCCAATAGAATCACAGCATGGTCTCGTTCTGTACCCGTGATTGAACAATTCCCTCCAAAAGAAGGTAGTGATTTCAAATTCTTTGGCGGCGGGGTTAATGGTAAAATCTTGAAATTAGTTCCCAATGAACAAATTGTTCAATTATGGAGATTAGAAGATTGGAAAGATGGCCATTACGCTGAATTGGATATGTCACTCGTCCAAGGAAGTAGTGATACTAAATTAATTGTCAAATTCACTGGTATCCCTATCGGAGAAGAAGACCGAGTAAAAAATAACTTTGAAAATTATTATATTAGATCCATCAAAATCACCTTTGGCTTTGGTGCTGTGTTATAGATACTTTGATAGATTATAGTAATAAATATAGTTAGAGTTATCGTTATATAGACATGAATATAATATTCTATTAGTAATCTCCATTGGTAATTATCTTTCCCATTAATTGTCTCGGATCTTGATAAGCACTGAAAAATTTGGACAACTTGCGCTTCTCGTGACTCGGTGTTTAGGTTCAACATATATAGAGAACGGCTTCTTAAAGAATTGTTTCTGTTAATCTTTAATTAGTGTATTATAATGTCAGATACTACTGGAAAAGTATGTATGGAAGTAGCAATGGGTTGATATATATATATATTTACTAGAAAATCTACCCTACCAGTTATGCAAGGGTGAAGGGAGATGACGATCTGTTTTACTAACTTTAGACTATCACTTGTAAGGCTGCTATTGCTTGGGAAGCGGGTAAACCACTTGTTGTCGAAGATATCGAAGTTGCTCCTCCAAAAGCCCATGAAGTCAGAATCAAAATTACCAATACTGGTGTTTGTCATACCGACGCTTATACTTTAAGTGGTATCGATCCAGAAGGTGCTTTCCCAGTTATCTTGGGACACGAAGGTGCCGGTATTGTCGAATCTGTTGGTGAAGGTGTCACCAATGTCAAAGTAGGTGATTCTGTTGTCGCTTTATACACCCCAGAATGTGGTGAATGTAAGTTCTGTAAATCAGGTAAAACCAACTTGTGTGGGAAAATTAGAGCCACCCAGGGTAAAGGGGTCATGCCAGATGGTACTTCCCGTTTCAAATGTAAAGGACAAGATATTTTACATTTCATGGGGTGTTCGACCTTTTCTCAATACACTGTTGTCGCTGATATTTCAGTTGTCGCCGTCAATGAGAAAGCCGACCCTGAAAAAACTTGTCTTTTAGGTTGTGGTATTACCACTGGTTACGGTTCGGCCACTATTGTTGCCAATGTTCAAGAGGGTGATAATGTTGCCGTTTTCGGTGCTGGGTGTGTTGGTTTATCTGTAGTCCAAGGTGCTGCTGAAAGAAAAGCTGGCAAAATCATTGTTGTTGATATTAACGACGACAAGAAAGCCTGGGGTGAAAAATTCGGAGCTACTGATTTCGTTAACCCAAGTAAATTACCTGAAGGTACTTCTATTGTCGATAAATTAATCGAAATGACCGATGGTGGTTGTGACTACACTTTCGACTGTACTGGTAATGTCAATGTCATGAGAAACGCTTTGGAAGCTTGCCACAAAGGTTGGGGTCAATCCATTGTTATTGGTGTAGCTGCTGCCGGTAAAGAAATTTCTACTAGACCTTTCCAATTGGTTACTGGTAGAGTATGGAAAGGTGCCGCTTTCGGTGGGGTCAAAGGTAGATCTCAATT
>JAXQKE010000009.1:0-109657 GCA_037042355.1 Candida sp. Y128-05E | reverse complement strand
CATGTAAGTATATTAAACCTTTAGGCAATATTTTTAATCTACGAGCTATCTTATTTTGATAACGTACCAAGAATAGAGTATATATATAAGTATTTTTTTTCAAGAACAGTTTACGAAATTGATCTACAAATGTAGGTATAGTACAAAATGTTTATTTTGTGTATGCAAAATCTATAAATGATTGTTTTTAATTGATATCTTTATTTAATCTTCAATTTCAAGATCACTATAATTCTCCGCTTCAACTTCTTCATCATCAACTTCCTCGTCTTCTTCTGCCTCGTCTATTTCAACCACCATTTCATCGTCACTGTCGACATAATCATCATGATCTCCGATTTCAATATCACTTAATTCATTCTCCAAAAGTTTGGCATCATCCAATTCTTCAATATATTCAATATCACTATCAACATCATCCGAATCATCATCCAATTCATTGGTAACAATCTCTCGTTTTAATTCAGTTTGATGATATAATAATGTTAACCTACCTTGTAATTCCAAAAGTCTGGGTAATGTATCGGCTTTTTTAACTAAAACCGAATGTAAATTCGATAATTTTGTATTCAATTTAGGTAACGAAGTTAAAACCGCACCATGAATAATAAGAATCCATTTCAACCAATAATTCAATTGATTAAATCTTGAGGTTTGTCTTTGAATTTTTTCTGATAAACGGTCTAATAAAATCACTGCCAAAGATGAATCTAATTTAGTGATTGTGTTTTGGATAACTTGAGAATCTCGATTACTTAAAACGGTTTCCAACAATGCATGATCGTTATTACGCAAGGATTGGGATAATATGATCGATAAAGAGGTAGCGGCATTCTTACCACCAAGCTTCTTTTTGGATTTCTTCGATTGTTTGGGTTGTTCAGATGATATTTTCTCTAATTTTTCGGCTAAGGTTTCTTCATCTTCTTCATTGTCACTGTTGTCCAAATCTCTTACATTGGTACCGTCACTAATAATGGCATGTCCTTCAGAATATTGTTTAACTGCAGCTATATCATGGCCATTGCTAGTCATGTTTTGAGTAGATTTCAAATTAGGTCTTGATTTATGAATTGTTGAATCTTTATCAAGGAGATAATTTCCGGATTCATCCAACCATTTGATCGATTCGAAATATGAAACGTTTGAGTTTTCCAACCAGGTGATAAGAACCAAGTCATCGTTAATAGATACTGAGTTGATAGTCATATTAGCGTCTTGAGTAGATTTGATTTCAATTTCTGGTCTAGATAATTTGATAATACCATTACTGGAATGGGATTGAACCAAAGAAGCCTGTTGTCTTCTTTTCTTTTTGGAAGAACCATTAGATATAGTAGGTTGCTTGTTGTTATTGAATGGATCGTTAAACACTTCCATACAACCGTTTTCAGTCAAGGAAAGTAAAATCGATTTAGAATCTTTTTTACTCAAGCAAACATTAGTGATGGAAGTTTGAGCGACAAATACTGCTTTTGTAGATGATTTCTGGATCGAATACAAATTCATGAATCTGTCACCGTGGGCACTAGTTAAAAATAAATCTTCATCTTCAGGGATGGGGATGATAAAATTGATTGGTTGTATATGTCCTGGAAAAGTTTTTACTAATGACTTGGTGGCTATTTCAAGTAAATATATCGAATGTGATGCGAGTAAAAGATGTGGTTGGTTGTTATATGAAATAGTGGTGATTCTATTAATTGATTCGACATCTTCCAAAAATTCATTAATTTTGAAACTTTGCAACAACTTAAAATTGGTCAAATCCCATTCAAATATATTGCCGCCTATATCACAAGACCATCCTGACTGGGTATATTGTGAGAAGTGGAAATCTTGAATAGAAAGGTTGGAAGACAGATTCAATTCAGCAATTATACTATTTGTTAAAGGGGAGTATATTAAAGTCGAGCCTTTGGTCAAACTGACTGCAAGGATCTGTTCATTCTTGTATGGCACCCAGGTGATATTGGTGATTTTGCTTGATTTATCCAAGTTGAAACTGGTATTTAATGCTGATTGTGAAGGAACGATGGATTGTACTTTTACTTGGTGAGTATCTAGGGCGATGACTCCAGAAGCCAAGTATGTGTTACTGGAGTCAAATGCTGAACATATCAAAGGACCAGTCGACATAGGAGTGTTTGCTACTAGTTAATTCCCATCGCATACTCTTAGAGATGAGCATTCCAAAACTTTTCAGATCCTGCAGATAAAAATAATCTTTTGCACCCATAATATTATACATATACACCTATATATACACCTATAAACCCAATGCTAACCTAGACACTATCCTTAATGTCTTCTTCTCCTTTTTGTTTCCTTTCCCAGAATATCCTCCTTTGGTGATATTGAATGAATTTTCTCTGATTGATTTTCAGTAGTTTCCTCTGGGGTATGTACATTTACAGTTTCAACTTCATCATTCTCATCATCAGTCATTTTTATCGACACGATATTGATCCCACCTCTAGATTTCCTTCGTTTAGAGACCAATTCGGAAAATGTCGATTCTGATTTATTTAAATCGCTCGCAGATGAAGTATCATCATCTTCCTCATCATCAAAGACAATCGGGGTCTTTGCATCGAGGATTAGTTTCTCATAATCGATTTTTTTACCCAGTTTGTTTAATTTCTTCAAAAGAATAGATGCTTGAGAAGAATCAGAATCAACAGAGGTAGGAGATTTGCTTTTCTCGACCGACTTGACATTGCCAGGTCCACTTCCAGTTCCATGGCCATTGCTACCACCACTCGCTTCATGGCCATTGGCATGCCCATTAAACGTAACCTCCCTCACATTCAAATTCCTACTTGGATCCAAATTCTTGCTACGCAAGAATCGGATCAGTGTTTGTCCCTCAAAATCCTGTTTCTCAACCACCTCGCCACACTTCAAGGCCGCAGCGTCCTGACTAGTATACTCTTTCGAATGGGCAATCCTTGAATGATTTAAAAACCCCTGAGCACTGGAAAAGTTCGATCTCTGGCACTGGGGGCATGTTAGTTTAACAATGACGCCGTCAGTGCGTCTATAGAGGCAAGTGTTATTATCCACAGGAGCAGGCTGAGCCTGGGGTGTTAGTTCCAAAGAACTCGGTCTTAATGAACTAGTGGTAGATCTAGTTCTATAAAAGGGATTAGCCTGACCAGGTGAATCTAAAGAAAACTTTTGTAAATCATCAAAAGTAGAATTATCATAAGAATAGGAGCTACCACCATACTGAGCATTCTCTAGAGACTCCTGTCTTTTCTTCAATTCTTGATAAGAAACCGTTAATGAATTATTCAATAAATCAAAGTATTTAGTAGTAAAATCATCAGGTTCATTTGATAATTTGGCACTTGAAGGAATTTCAAAATATTTTCTTAACAATATCATTTGAGCTTCAATTTTATTTAATTCTTGATTAGATAAATGTAATTCCCGATGTTTTAATTGAATTTCCAAATCTATTTGAGATGTAAGTAATTCTTTTAATTGGTCTAGTGGAATATCATTTAGTTTATTAGCTAGTGTAGACCTGTCATTACTTGTGGTTAGATTATTATCCATACTATCTGTATCATTCTGTTGTACCATAATATAAATTGTGTAAGGTTTAATTTCATGTGTCACCGCAAAAAATCAAAATAATCGCAACAGATTTATCATCATGTGATTAGAAAAAAAAACTTTAAATTATATTTGTCATTAAAAATTGACAATGTCATGTGATTAGATGTCAAAGATTAAATGCAGGATTAAATATTATAGAAAAAACAAGAACAACAACAGTAACAAATGAAAATAGAGGAAAAAAATTACAGTAATAGAAATAGAAATACATGGTAGAAATAATCACACAATTGAGTTACCAAACTAATTAACTAAATAACAATATAACTAAACATTCCCTCTCTTTACTCATCTACCTTCCTCATTAAGTTTCTCTTTTATTATTATTATCAATATTTTTTTTTTCTGGAAGGTAATTTTTAAGCCCCACACTTCATGCAGCGGTAAGATCTACCCGGGATGGACACCCACAGGTGGAGCAAACGTCAATTAAGGGTTATATTTATTCAGTTGGATTCTCCAGTATTTTATATGGTATTTTTTATAGAGTAAAGTTTCTATTGATTAATACTTTATTTTGCAATTGATCGGAGTTTGCTAAGTGAATAATTTTATCAATGTTTAGGTTAGCTAGTCAATTGGCAAAGAAGAATAAACGGAGGTGTCTTCAACAAGTTAGGTTTAATTCTAGTGGGGGTAAGTTTACTGAATCGGCTCTTTGGAATGGGATCTCGGGTGTACTTGTAGGTGGTTTGGCAGTGATTGCTTATACTAAGTTGAATAGTGATGCAAAACCTGCGGTTTTGCAAGAGAGGGTTCCTGTGATACAACTGATGAAATCAACTTTACCTTTGGAAGATTTACTGTCTCCTCAATATTGTTCAAATGCCCAGTTCGCTATTGCTTTGGAGGAGATTAAAAAAATCTTTAAAGATTCTGATTTGAGTTTGACAGTTAGTAACAATAAAGAGACGTTGGATTCTCATTCAGATACTTACTTCAACTCACACCATGCCACTCCCGAACAAAGACCTAAATATGTTGTATTCCCCCGATCAACTGAAGAAGTTAGTCAGATTTTGAAAATTTGTCATAAATACAAGATCCCCGTGGTTCCCACTTCTGGGAGGTCATCCCTAGAAGGCCACTTCATTCCCACCAGAGGTGGGATTTGTATTGACATTTCGGGCATGGACGAGATTTTGAAACTCAACCAGACCGATTTGGATATTTCCGTCCAAGGTGGGGTCGGATGGGAAGCATTGGCCGATTATCTCGATGATTACAATTTACTCTGGCCTACAGACCCGGGTCCAGGTGCTAATGTTGCCGGTTGCTTAGCCAACAATGCCCTGGGGACCAATGCCTCAAGATACGGAGAAGCATACAAGAATGTGTTGAATTTGACTGTGGTGTTGGCCGATGGGACCATCATCAAGACCAAACAACGTCCAAGGAAATCGTCTGCCGGTTATAACTTAAACAGTTTGTTTGTGGGTTCCGAAGGTACTTTGGGGATCATCACCGAAGCAACTTTGAAATTATACGTTAAACCCGCTGAAGAATCGGTGATTGTCATTCCATTCCCATCTATTGTTGATGCTGCTAATGCAGTCAACACTCTTTTACTACAAGGGATTCAACTAAATGCCATTGAATTGCTAGATGACAAAATGATGAAAGTGATTAACTTATCCGGGGAAACGACGAGAAAATGGCATGAAAACCCAACATTATTCTTGAAATTAGGTGGAACCACCAAGGAATTGGTAGGGTATGCCTCTAAACACATTCAATCAATTGTCAAGGACCATAACTCACTCGACTTTCAATTTGCAACCACTGACGATGAGAAAACCGAATTATGGTCAGCACGGAAAGTGGCATTATGGTCAACCATCAACCAAGGGAAATTAACTAACGAGAATATCCAATTATGGACCACCGATGCTGCGGTTCCAATTTCTAACCTCCCCCAATTCCTCGCTGAAACTAAACAAGATATCGATGATCATAATTTACAAAATACTCTTGTGGCTCACATTGGTGATGGAAATGCCCATTCGTTTATTTTATATACTCCAGAAGAACGTGAAGTAGCTGAAAAAGTCGTCCACAATATGGTCCAACGTGCGCTTAAATTAGAGGGTACCTGTACGGGTGAACATGGTGTAGGATATGGTAAACGTGATTACCTAGTAGACGAAATTGGAGAAACATCAGTGTCAGTCATGAGAAAGGTCAAATTAGCTTTGGATCCTGAAAGAATCTTAAATCCTGATAAAATCTTTAAAATTGACCCCAATGAAGTTTATACTCATTAAAATAAATGTTTTGTTAGTCTCATACAAAATATCGCGAAATGTAAACACTGGTAGATATTAGTATATATTCAGTTAATCTTCGACTATGGCACAGGATAATGTCTTTGAAGATACAATTGCACGTATATTGAAGGAGAAATCGTTTAAAAATCCCGATACTCGAATCACAACAAAAACTGTCCAGTTGACTACACAATATATCAATCTTTTTATCAATGAAGCGATATTACGATCGAACGAAGAACGTATAGCTGAAGGAAACTCTCTTACCCGTGTGGATGGGATAGATAATGTCCCAGAAATACCCAATACTCAAAATGATGACTTTGCATTCAGTGATGATGAAGATATTGATCCCGATGTGGATGATATGCAAGAATCAAGTACCCAACGTCAATTGTCAGGGCATTTAGAGGAGATTAACACTAATGATACTTTGGATTCAAGACATTTATCGAAAATAGCTGGCGTGTTGTTAATGGACTTTTAGGGTGTGTATGTTAAATAAGATAATGTCGATGCAATCGACAATGGAGATGTTTTATAGCATTTGTGCAGATGACTTACTACAAAGAGGTTAAAGAAAAGCGCCAATGACCTGTTTCTATGATTATTCGTTAGGAATATTTTTAACAGACGACAGTGCATTGCATTATGGGTGGAGGCTATTACTAGCAAGTTGAATCTTGATCCCGATCCAATAGGTCGACGTTAGGATTAGAAGTGTATGCATATTTCCTCCAAAGGTCTGGGGGCTATTTACATTATTAACCTAGGTACGTAAATATTGTTATTTGATTCTTGTATTTTAATAGCTTCCATAACCAAACTATTCAGGATAATGTAGATCAATTATATTCCAATACCCAAAATTCAACTTTCGTTTATCATATTTCTTTAATGCATCGGGTATAGCAGTAGAAATAGTAATATATAATGGAAGTTTGACAGGAGCAGGTTCATCATCACGATGCACAGAAATTGGAATCTGGTACCAGTTATTCCCCGATTGCACGTCATGGTCCTTTCGTAGAATCAATTCTGCTTTGGATATGGTAGTTTTGTTCGTCAACCAACTCGTCGGTACTTGTTTGATTAAGTTATGTGATCCTAAGGAAGTTGATGGCGTTATGACAAAATTGCTAATGGGAATTGTAACCGCAGTATTATTCCACTGAATCTTAATATCCATAGGGATATCCAATGGATTAACCAATGATAATATGAAATTATAATTCTCGTTCCCCGATTTCCCAGGGTGGACTTTAATTATGGGTAAATAATCAATAGCCAGAAAATTGATATCAAACTTGTTAACGGTTGGTAAAGTCTGTTTTGGTGACATCAAAACAGTGTTACAGTCTAAACATCGTATTGAACATTTACTCGACAATTTACGTGAGAATGGAAATAGAATTGCTGCTAAGGAATCATTGTCCCTGGTTAAACCAACTTTGTCGATTTTATTCTCCGCCAAACCAGAAAGTTTTAAATTTTCCTTGATTTTATCACTCTTGTCAATTGGTTCGTTTTTATCACTCCTTTCATAATTTGATTTAAACTGGCTGAATATATTGCAAAATTTATCATTGTTCGATTTTTCATGTTTGATGATATTTATCAATGATTTTGGTTTCAAAATTACCGGGGTAACATATTCATAGGGACAATAGGTACACCTAAACTTGAATGATTTCCCCTTCTCATGATCGTTGGCTGATACCACTATATGACCCGTACACTTAGGACAAGTAAAACAATTTTTACTACAAGTTGATAAGCCTGAAGAATAATCTTGGAGACAATTTGGGCAGAATTTCTGCTCTATTTTGTAAATAGTTTGTAATTTAGATTTGGGTAATTGACAATTGGGACAAAAGTAAAGATCTGCTAGCTTGAAAACTTCATGATAATCAATTTGATTACCTTGGCCACAATAGATGTTTGCATCATTATAAAAGGACATTGAGACCGATTTAACTGGATATTTTCAGTCCACTTGTTAGTGCCACCTATTTAGATACCCTGGACTTAATAATACCACTGAAATTGGAATATCAGTAGAGCTCTGACATGCCATTATCCTATGATTGTAAATTGATATACACATTATAATTGAAAAAAATAGGTCACGGGATCATAACCACTAACAGACTACTGGTATCTTAAGTTGTACTATTAAAGAATAGAGTTTACGATATGATATTGTATAATAGAGTGTAGTACTACAATATGATTAACTACTCACTTTTATCTTTACATGTTTTAATTGTTTACAGCCAAGCGGTTACTATTCTATGTATAAATCATATCGCACTTACCATGAAAATGCTTCACTATGAAGATATATCTCTTCAATACCAGTTTGATGATAATCGTTATTAAACACCAATGGTTGCAATTTAGATACTGCATTGGAAACATCTCTCCTCATTGAATCACTGCCAGAACTAACAAATATGTTTTTAGCTAACAAATTAGATTTGGTATCTTCAATTATACGAGTAATCAGTGGTTTATAATAATTCAATCGAACAAACGGTAACACTTTCAAATCTTGATCAATTGATTCTTCGTCTGGTTGATTGACAAATATATTAATATCTAATAAATCACCAAGAATTTCATGACAATAAGTCAATTCAGTTTCGAACCATGATAAATCAGATATATTTCTAATAATCCAGATGAATGTGATAGAGCTAGTTCTGACAATTTCTCCTGATTCGATTGAGTTGGCTAAATGTAACAAGAAAGGTATAGTGGCAGTAACTCCAGACCCGGTACTCACAAGTATCATCCTATCGAATGATAGTGGATCTCTTGTAACCCCTCCATATGGACCATCGATATATACCTGTTTTTCGTGTTTCAAGTAATCATCTAACTGTTTTGATATTTGTTTGGTTAAACCATTCTGTTCCACAACAATAAATTTTAACTGGCTATTACTTGATATTGAAAATGGGTGATTATCAAGAATTGATTTATCTTTGAATCGCAAAAACACATGCTGGCCTGGTTTCCAAGATAATCCTTGGGTGTTGGTAATATTAATCACAAATGTGGTACTATTAATTTTGCTCAACTCGGCATTTCTTGATTTCATAAACATCTGATTAGGCTTGAAACAGGTTTTGATTAATATCCGATATATCAATTGTGTAGCCCAAAATGCTAATGCCCCATACATATAATAATTCATATTTAGATAATTTTTGGCATGCCACCATAATGTGGCAAAGTATCCAATACCAGCAATCCAATGGCAATGCCAGAAACATTCATATATGACTTTTCTAAACCAGGCTTTTGACATTATACACAACCAACCTAAAAGTACCAATGGTGGAATGCCAGAATAATATGAAAATGTGGTAAAGTTATCTCGTAAATAAATAACACCACCGTCGCGTAGCGACTGGTGAATATATGGAACAGTATGAATTATAGCCAAAATAAAACAGGCGACACCAACAAACTGATGCACCGAATTCAATTTTTCATAGCCTATCCCAGTCAATAAAGTTATCATATTGGATTTACCTCCCAAAATGTATATAAATGGAGTTAAAGCTGCTGCCATGACACAAGCCTTAATAGCCACTGGAGGAGATCCAAATCCTAAGCATTCCCGATACCAAAAGTTAGGACCCGCCAAACAATAACATAATAAATATGCCGAAGTAAGCAAATAATACAAACAATAGCCAACAGAACTAGGTAAACTTGTGTAGTAGGTTATTTTTCTATTGATCTGTTTGTATCCGATAAACCGACAATAACTTGATAGAACAGACACAACTCCTACCAGTTTGTGGGTATCTATATACCTATAATATGCATGTTTCAAAAATCCCAAGAAAATAGTTGCAACTCCATAGTAAACAGTATATTTGGCAAATCTGGCATTGGATGCCCATGATACCAACATTTGAGAATGGTCTCTAGCCAATGTGTACTCAGGTAACAGGAGATCGGCATAACAGTCTAATCCGTCATAGACAACTCTCTTTTTTAAATCAAACATTGTTGAATCGAAATCTAAGCGATTTTCAATGCCTTAAGTACCTGCCCATCTTGAGTCATTTAATGATTATTTAGATATCTTTTTTGCTCGAAAATCTGTAAGTGTCCGATTTTTGGCATTGTTACCGGTTGGTTAGTGCATAAAAAACATTTTTGCCGTATCCTTTGCTGAAAAACTCTGGGCATTAAAGTAAATTGAAAATCAAGAGTCATTATTCAACCCTTTTCGATTGGGGTTGACTTTTCGAAACCCTAATTCGATTGTTGCAGCCATTCTCACCTGAAAAATATAACGTTGTTATGCATTGCTTAGTAACTGATTATACAATCTGGTAAAACACCTAAATAGGTAGGTTGCAAAATGCTCAAAAGTTAGTCTATTACCTTCATCAACGCAAATCTAACAGCACTTGGTTCCATATCTTGCTTGGCATATTTGTAAAAGCCTTGGTCAACCTTAAAAACATACTACACCCATACTACCTATTGAGTAGAGTTATCTATTTCTTCCCAGGTATTCGTGTTCTAATTTATTCTCTCTATCCCCATTTAGTAATTTCGAAGTATAAGGGTATTGCAGATCAAGGGATGATGATTATAGTGGCTGAAGTGGGGGGATCATTGAAAGAAATGTAATAATTATAAAAGGAGGCGAGTATTACAAAGCAACTACTTAATTACAAATAATATTCACCAATTCAAGAATTACATTTCCACTAAAAGATCTTCCCAATTCTTGAACAAAGGTATAGTAAGACAACAATCGATGGTTTTAGAGTAAGGTATGCATTAGATTTTAATTATATCGATTTTTCAAATGAGTACTTGATTGATTACAACAACTTGTTAAGGCTAACGCAAAGTAGATTTTAACATGGTATGTATGCAAAATACAATACAAAGTGAGGAATATTACAATGTGATATTTTATGGTAAATACAAATTGGTAGAAGTCGGGATCATTATACCATAGCCAAATGTTCCGCTTCATTGGGGTATGAAATTTAAATCGGCCATGTTATGCACCAAACGATACGAGCCACTTTTGTGACATCTTCTCACCTAACTTATTATTGGTCTATATAATGTGGTAATACATATATATATATGTATGTGTTTATTCAAAATGGCTTTGAATTTAATCCACCAATTTACAATATATGTTTGATTAAATCTTAGAAAAAGGATATACTAGGCAAGCGTTGTAAGTTATGTCAAATGCGGTTTATTAAGAAAGCGTCTGCCTATGGTGGTGGTGGTAAAATCTCTCAAGGCTGAATACCAAGATCAAAATTTACGAAGCTGAGGATAGAATTCACATTTCATCAAATTTTAGTTCTGGCATGTTCGTTACTTCTAATATACTGTTAATTTTGAGCCGGTAGATTTGAAAATTAGTCGCCTTGGAATATATTTTACAAAATAAACAGAGGAGATTTCAAAGTTCTGGTAGCTTCTACAATGGCTGTTCCACCGATACGCATTAGGTTGGTCTTTCGGATGCCATGACTGTGGTCGCTCCGATATTTTTCCCACTTGTTGGGTAATCTGCTTGGACTTTGAGGTTCTCGGTTTTTTATCCCAATTGGGCAAACTCCGGCTTACAAATTTTGAAATCTACATACATTACTAGTTGGTACCAACATAATTTCATCCACAGCAATGGTGTGGGAGAGTATAAAAATGGTCGATTATCATTGAGTTTTATGAATAATAACAAAAATCAAACAATCAAATATACAAATAAAATAAAATGTCTACAACAGTTTTCGTCTCAGGAGCCAATGGTTTCGTTGCTAAGCATACAATCTTGCAATTATTAGAAGGTGGATACAAGGTGATTGGATCTGTTAGAAGTGACAGTAAAGGTGAAGCTCTCTCCAAACAATTTAACAATCCAAATTTCAAATATGTTATTGTCAAAGATCTTCAAGATCCAGAAGCGTTCTCGGTATTGAAAGATTATCCAGAAGTTACTAAATTCTTACATTTGGCTTCTCCAGTCACTTTCAGTGAGTCTGATCTTAAAAAAATCACTGGCCCTGCTGTTGATGGTGCTGTAAATGCTTTGAGTGGTGTTAGTAAATATGGGCAAAACGTTACTAATTTTGTATTAACTTCGTCAATTGTATCAATTTTCCATGTCCTTCAAGCAAAACCAGAATACGATGAACTGGATTGGAATGATGTTACCGAACAAGTTGCTGCTGATGGAGGTGCATTGGGTTATTTCTTATCAAAAACTTTAGCTGAAAGAGCCGCTTGGAAATTTGTTGAAGAAAATAAACCAAAATTCAAATTGTCAGCAGTTAACCCTTCTTTTGTATTTGGTCCTCAAGCATTTGATGAAGATGTTTCGCCAACTCTTAATGAATCTGCTGAGATCTTGAACAGTTTATTAACCAAAGGTAGCTTGCAACCTGGTTTGGATTCCGGTCCTTGGATTGATGTTAGAGACGTTGCCAACACTCATATCCTTGCTTTCGAAAAAGATTTACAACAAAGGTTATTAATTACTAATAGTTTTTTCACAGGTAAAGACTTAGTGGATATTTTGAAACCAAAATACCCCCAAAAATCATTCCCAACTGTTGAACAAGTGGAACAAACTAGTCTGTATAATGATGAAAAAACTAGAAAAGCTCTAGGATTTGAATATGTCAGTTTAGAAAAATCTGTTCTCGACGCTGCTGAACAAATCGTTAAAGTTAATGCTTAGAAATAGTCATGTGTAGTATGAATTGAATAAATATTTACCATAAATTTTGAAGTTGATAAATGTAGATTATGCAGCAAATGACCTGCATTCATAGATTATCTTTTACGAAGGTAAAATTGTATTATCAAACTATAAGCAAGAATAATTTAATGTTTAAATGGTATGGAAACATTTTTTTTTATAATCTACAAAACTATGAATGCAACTGAATCATACGTAAAGTCTATTTCTTGTATGAAATCTGATGTGAATAACAATTAGTTACATATCAAACGAACAAAAATTAAAACTCCCACTTTCTCATTTGAGATCCAAAAAGGATTAAATTGACTTACCCTTCTTAAAAGCCAACTATATATATCTTCAATTTACAAGTATTTTTCATTCTTCACTTTAATTATAATCCTTTTTCGGAAATTATAGTCATTGCTAACTATAGCTTACAAGAAGTTTTAAAATTTGTTGTGCTTGTAGATAACTAATATATATTTGCTTAAATTTCATGTAGATGCGTAAACCTGATTATATTGTAAAGTAGTATGGTCGCGATCATAACCTCATTCTGTCCCCATAAACCGAAGAAACTCAATGAACGATAGCGTTTGTCTAGATATTATACGTTTATGAAAGCTAAACCATGAACATAACCGATCATGTTACAATAGAGAAATATATACATTACACAACCAGTTGAAGCACTGGTGGTTAGTGTCAATTTGAATTTCATGAATCGAAAGATGGGTGGCAAGCGTGTACATTTCACTATCCTGAATTATCTACTGTAGGGGCATACAAGATCAATACCAGGTTGCCAATACTATTTACAATCACTCAAAAGAACAATTATCGATACAACCTTGTTACCTAAAAATACAACTGTTGGTATAAACAATAAGTGAATATGTGAAAGACATCACCAATAGGGCCAAAGAGCTGAGCGTCATCAATATATCTATGTAGCCACTCTCAGAGAAATAATATTTAGTTAGATCATCTGGTTTACCGATATCAGCCAAAATTAACTCGGTGAGATGTTGGTATGCGAGAGAACAAAAGCGATCGCTGGAACGGTGGTGGACAATGGTATCAGAAGACTAGTACACTAGCAGTTGCGTAACCAAGTAGTAACAGCAACTCACACGATAATTCCTGGAACTAACTTCACAATTTCACCTTGGTAGTACACACGTGGGATTCTATATATATATAAGATGAGATTGCTGCAAATGTGGTAACTCATCTAATGATACCTATCTTCTTATTCTTCCCCTTGGTGCTTTGCCATTACCACTATCAGAGTGGCCATCATTTCAAGCAAAGTCTTGATAAAACCAATGAAGATGAATATAATATACTAGAAGATTTTGGTAATGTTACTAAATTTGATAATATTATTAAGAGTCTTGGTCGCGATACCAAGTTGCTTTATTTACAACGACACGGGGAAGGATATCATAATGTTGTGCCCCATCAATACCCTGCCAAAGACTGGGATTGTTATTGGCAAATGCAAGACGGGAATGAAAACTATACCTGGTATGATGCTAATTTGACAACCAGAGGAATCGACCAGATTCAAGAAATAAATGAAATGTGGGCACAGACATCGGCGCCTCTACCTGAGACGTTCTATGTATCACCAATGACAAGAACTTTGGAGACATGGAAATTAAATTGGCAAGGTATAACCAACAAGAATCCCACCGTAAAAGAATTAGCACGGGAGACATATGGTATTTCCACCTCGTCTAAAAGACACAATAGATCCTATATAGAAGATCATTATTCAGTTGAATTTGAACTGGGTTTTAGCGATGAAGATAACTTATGGCTGCCTACCCTCCATGAAGGAAAGGAGCATCGCAATTATCGTGCAAAGAAGCTTTTGGATGATATTTTCAATGAAGATGGTACTATAATCAGTCTTGTCAGTCATTCGGGATTGATCAAGTCGATATTACAAGTTGTTGACCATCGTAAATTTAAGTTGACACCTGGTCAAATGATTCCGGTTGTGATTAGTAGGAAAGACAAGAAAGAAAAGAATGAATACGATGAAGAAGTCCAAGATTGGTCTGGAATTAATGTCGAGTGTAGGAAAGATGGTGTTGATTGGTGATCTTTCACCTCAATGTATATGTACCCCCAGATGATATTGTTTGGGGATAACTTCAATGTACATATATACACAGATGACAGATTCAATGTTTATATAGAAATATTTACTTGTTCATATAGTTACAAATTACAGCTTTTCAATTCCCACCTAAAATCGCCTTTCTCACAAAATTGTGCTGTCAAAATTTTAACCACATTTAATCAACTCCTTTTCAAGCAAGGGGCAATGTCAATCAATCTAGACTACACTGCAAAGAGTACGTAATTCGACACAACAATGACAACGATCAAAAAGAACTTTACAATGAAGCTTAAACTTTGACACTTTAATTTTGCGTCGTTGATACATTGTCTGAATAGCCGACACGGAATGATAGTAGGCTTTGATCAACTCGTTTGCCGACAGTTTTAACTTGCTTACTACCGCATGATTGTGTCATAAACCCTACTAAATTAATTACCACTTTCTAGAAAACCATCAACCATTACAAACGATCAATTTAGTGTTAGGTGAAGTAGCAATCCACCTGACAAGTGCTAATGACGCGACCCCATGATTTCAATCTTGAAATTGCGATATTTGAAATTTGCCTACTTTGGGTTATAAATAGTATTCTAAGCATCCATGTATGAAATCGTCATAAGACCTTCATAGTGTAAATGTCAAGTTGTCATTACGGGGTTATCTGATCGTTTAATACTTGCTGTTTATACTTTTTGTTGCTAAATATAGAAGAATCTACGTTGCCTTGTTTCGAGAGAGTATTAGGTTGCTTATATGTTGTGAACTAGATGTTTCATATAGCGATATATCTGATGTTTGTTCTATCAATAGAAAGTATTACCTCAGAATGTGTGATTTTGACAGTGAGGCTGAAAGTTTTTTTAGGGGCCTAGATTTTCAATGACATCATGCACGATGCAAAAATCTCGCCACGACTAAAACTTAAATTTATCATCTGTAACATTTAAAACTCATCAGTTACAGTTATATACAACTGCAGGGATATTTCCATAATACCGTTAGCATACCTTTGATATTAGGTCATTATAGTTGAAGTATTATTGAATACTTAGCAGAATATCACACTTATTATCAGCTGTCATTTACTTGTCATTGTTGTATTTCACCTGATATCATCTGGTTCAAAAGAGTTGAAAGGGGATAAAAAAGCATTATAAAAGTCGTCATTTACAGTTCATATTTGATCTAAAGTGAATATAACTTGAAAGTTAGTAAAGTTATCGTTGTTTATCTTCTATTGTGTTTTCAAAGATAGAGTATCGGTTTTTTAAGTCAAACTAAGGGTTTACTATACTAGTTTTTACAAGAATAACTTGGATCATCATTATATACTGAGGTCAAGGAAATATTCAAATTTAGTATCAGCCTGTTTTAAATTTAATTATTGACATAATTAATTTGTTTTTTGCCACATATTTATAAGTTACACTAGTGATTTCAAGTTACTAGTTTGGTTAATATTGTTCAAGATTAGAGACTTTCGGAAAGTATTTGAACAATCTAATAATAAACTTATCATTTAAACGTTTGGTTGATCACTAATCACATACACAATCAACCTAGATTCTTCAAGTTTGGCTGATTTACGATATAAGGGGTCATTCTATCTAAGCCGAGTTACTATTAATAACACTATTGCCTAGACCTTTTTATTTTCATAGCCCAATATGAGTTCACCTTTAATAACAAATTCTCCCATCAATGATTATCAGTTTCCCCCAACAGATTATTTTGCAAAACAAGTTGAATCAAATCAAAAACATCATGAATATAGAGTGTTGAACCCACCACAATTACAAACACACGAATTTAATGAATCAATAAGTTCTATCGAAACTAATCATAGCTTGGTCAATACTAGAAACCTCTCGCAAGATACTCTAATTGATGATCTAGATGAATTCAAGCGATCACCATTAAACACGAAATTCAACAATTCAATCAATTTATCAAATTCACCAGCTCCAAAATCAAATCTTGCAAATCATTTAAGTTTACCCAATTTGAAAAAACAAGCAACATTACCAATCATCCCGACACGAGTTTTACCGTTATCAAATAATTCAAATTATAAAATGCAAATCGAAAATTTAAGTTCCAATATCACCGTAATCGATGATGATATAACAATTCCTGACAATAGTTTGATTATCGATGTACGTCCATATCCAGAGTTCACCACAAGTCACGTTTCAAATGCTATAAACATTTGTTTACCATCAACTTTGTTGAAGAGAGCTACATTTACATTACAAAGATGTATTGATAGCCTACCACCTATGGAGCAAGAAAAATTTACTTCTTTTTTCAATTCACCAACCAACATATACATATATGATACAAACAACCAGTCGCATAATTTGTATCACTTTTTAATTAAATTAATTAACTATCCCAATTGCCGAGATTTGAAAATTTTCACATTTGGCTTTAGTGACTTTAATCAGGAGGAGAAAATTTCAAGGATACCTAGTTGCACAAGCAGTTCTAGCTCATCAGTCTCAAGTCCAATCACAGCATCAATAAACAATATGCTACCAATAAATATTGAAAAGTGTCGATCAAATTCGACATCAAATTTACCAACATCAACACAAATCTTATCGAATTTCATTTTACCACCCAAAATCTCATCATTTAAAATCAGACATAATGAAGAATTAATAAATAACCATATATCGCAGAATATTTTTAATCTAAATATTCCTCCCGAGTTTAGCATACCCGATTGGTTAGACATTACCAATTTGAATGGAAAATTTCAAGAATTGGAAAAATTAGAACAATCGAGATTAATGTTGGCCCTAACTTCAAAAAAGAATATACCAAATACTCCCGTGATCAGTTCTGGGATTGAATTTGGTCATAAGAATCGATATAAAGATATATTTTTATACGAACAATCACGAGTTAAGTTGAACCAAGATGGCAATGAACATGATTATATCAATGCATCGTATATCAATCTGAATGAAGTGGAGACTGTCCCCCAGCATAATAATATGTACAATTATATTGCCACACAAGGTCCATTAAACCAAACCATGGGTGATTTTTGGCTATTAACATTCAATTCGAATGCAAAATTAATAATATCATTGACAGAAGAGATTGAAAATGGAGTTATAAAATGTTCAAAGTTTTGGAAATCTGGAAATTATAAAACATCGAGTAATTTATTGTTGACGATAAATGTAATTGAAAAAGTGGAATTAAACGGAATCATTTTAAGAATTATGTCAATTACTCATAATAGACAAACACGTCATGTGTTACAATGTCAATTAATTAATTGGCCAGATATGACTGTATGTTCAAATCCCCGGGATATTCTCGATTTAATTGAATTAAAATCGCATTTATTCCTGGAAATAGATATTCTATCAGACTATCCCACTATAGTCCATTGCTCTGCTGGATGCGGCAGAACTGGGACCTTTTGTGCTATCGATACGATAATTAATATTCTCAAGGAACAAGAAACGTTATCCCATGATTTGACATTTAAAATTGTTAACAATTTTAGAATGCAAAGAATATCAATGGTACAAAATTTACGACAATACTATTTGATTTATCAATTAATCATAAATTATTTATCAAATAATGATCGGAATTACCAAACATTAATCAATTTGAGTATAACATCAAGTTTTATCAAATTGAATAGAACAGATGTGCTGGAATGATACCCCAGTACATCTTATTAAAGTATCTTTAAGGTACGAAATTGCATTTACAAATTATATAGACACTACTAGCGAAGTAAATTAATGAATAATATGAGAGGAATTGAAAAAAAATGTAATGGCTGTAGCTTCCAAGTACAGTAGCAATAAAAAAAACAGCTGTAGTATACGTATTACTAATACTTTTCTCCCGCGTTAATTCAATCCCCCAATAGTCGTTTATTTTGAAGCGCAATATTATTTCGCAACCGGGAACATCGCCTAATGTGGACAGGCAAAATATCAAGATGAGGAAGGTCAAAAAGTATGGGGTTATTGTCATTGTAGTACCATCGGAGATAGAAGATATGATTCAGCAAACCTAATTGGTTAGTGAATGATGGTAGTAGCTTTGCTGAGATTATGAGGTGTAAATTGTTTTCAGAAACTTCCGATTTCTAAATCAACCCCGCAAACCGTTGAAATCGTTTGGAAGGTCAAGCAGATTTCGCTTATGTCGCCATATGCCAAGGTTTCTCAATGGGGATATCATCCCTATAATACAGTGGGGATATTTCAATCCAATTAGTATATAAGTACCCAATTCTGGAGACAAATTCAAATAATTATAATCAACGCAATCATGTTTCTTAAAACTGAAGGTACAAAAATCTTAAAAGATGGTAAACCAGTTATTTTAACTGGTGCCGCTATTGGGGGCCATTTAAATATGGAAAATTTCATTACTGGTTATCCAGGGCATGAAACAGAACATAAAAATGTTATTAGAAAAACCATTGGTGAAGAGAAATTTAATTACTTCTTTGACAAATTCTATGAATACTTCTTTACTGAAGCCGATGCTAAGTTTTACTCAGATTTGGGAATGAATTGTTTGAGAATTCCATTCAATTATCGTCATTTCATTGATGATGACGGTGATATGTACAAAATTAACCAAAAAGGTTTCGAAAGATTAGATAATGTTATTAATGTTTGTGCTAAACACAATATCTACACAATTTTGGATTTACATGCTGTTCCAGGTGGCCAGAATCAAGATTGGCATTCAGATTCAGGGGTCCATAAAGCATTATTTTGGGATTTCAAGATCTTCCAAGATGTCATTGACAACTTATGGAAACACATTGGTGCCTACTACAAAGATAACGAATGGGTTGCTGGTTACAATCCATTGAATGAACCAGCTTCACCAGACCATTCGAAATTAGTCAAGTATTACCAACGTTTAGAAAAAACCATCAGATCTGTTGATCCAAACCATATTTTGTTCCTCGATGGTAACACTTATTCTATGGATTTCCGTCAATTTCCAAGCGGAAAGTTTATCGACAATGCCGTGTACGCTATTCACGATTATGCCATTTATGGATTCCCAAACTTGGAAGGTACCCTTTATAAAGGTGATGCTGACGAAAAGGCTAAATTGAAAGTACAATACGAGCGTAAGATCGAATATATGCAAAAGAATAATGTCCCCGTCTGGAATGGGGAATTCGGTCCAGTGTATGCTTCGGAAGTTAGAGGTGACAAAGATTGGGAAACTATCAATACCGCTAGATATAATGTTTTGAAAGACCAATTGGCTATCTACAAAAAGGGTGATCCATCTGGTGACCAAACTCCAATCAGTTGGTCCATTTGGTTATATAAAGATATTGGATATCAAGGTTTAACTTATGTTTCACCAAAATCTAAATGGTTTGAAGTTTTTGGTGAATGGTTCAAAAAGAAGAAGGCTTTAGGTTTGGATAAATGGGGTAACGATATTGATCCCGAAAATGCTAAATTATACGAAAACTTAGTCAATCATTTCAAAGAAAATATTCCTGCTGCAGATATCAAAGCATTTTACCCAAATATATTTAGTCTTGATAATTACATTGGCAGAGTAACTCGTGAAACTTTATTTTCAAGTTATTTACAACAGGAATATGCCAATTGTTTTAAAGGTTTGAGTTTAGAAGACTTGGATGAATTAGCAGCATCATTCAAGTTTGAAAATTGTGAATTACGTGATGAATTGAATCATATTTTATCCCATTATGAAGATTAAGTTTTAAAATTATAATTATAGTGATGATTTAACGATATAGATTAATTATGCTAATACAAATTAGTTGTATGATTTAATAAAATTTGACTTTGAAAATTGTAAAATATAATTGAGAATGCAGCAATTCTAATAGTAATAGTTCTACTAAATTCATTTGGCCAATGTCATTTTCTATCGTTTGTTTCTTACCTGAATCCTTCCAAATCCAGTATGACGCCCAAGAGAGAGTTCCCGTATAAGCTATCAGATGTCTGATACCTGTATCCCACACACAATATTATTCTTATTCCGAAATGTTAGCTTCTATTAATTGTCAATTCTATACTCTAAGTCAGCAGCAGAGCTAATTTTACCAACTAAAGTAGTTTCACATGATTCAGATGATTCAGCTACAGATGATTGCAAGACATAACCTGGTTGGAAAAGTCCCAGGCCGTGTCGGACAATACCATCGATACTATAAAAGACTGGGTAAAGATTAACAGAACATTGACTAAGATCTTATTGTTATATTGTGGCTCACTAGAGAGAGATTGGAGACTTGCACGAGATTTGGTGAATGTAACTTCAGAGAATTCGGGTAAGGTTTATGAATTGAATGGACATAAAGTAACTGTTGCTCGATTATAATACGTGAATAAGTCATCTGTTGGTGTTATTTGCTTTATCATTGCATATGTCATGTAGAATAAACAATACTTTGACGGCAATTGAAATGGTGGGGAACTAATTAGAGTGAGTGGAATATACATCGCATTATTGTACATTAAGATTTATTCATTGTAAGCTCAAATGAGCTAATAATTTAAGCTATTACCTGATTGGAAAATATTCGTACCTAGATACATAATAACACCATGCAATGTGTTTCGAAAGTTTAAATATCATAAATACATTGATATTGAAGTCTAGGCTTCCAAGAAATCATACATTGACCCTCATTTCTTTGCCTGGGGCGTTAGCATCAATAGTCTAAGTGGTAAAACGTGCCGGAAGTATGGAATCAACTGAGTACACGTGTTATATATTCTTCATATTACACATGTGGATTATTCATAGCAGTTGAATGCACAATTTGAATACTCCATAAATTGACCTTTTCAATTCCTTGTTGTTGTCAAAGTGTAGAAAGATGATTGTACTTACATCAAGGTTTTACGTAGAGACAAGGTTGTCCGTTGGATTAACGAACTAACAACTTATATATTTTTGAAGGTTACGATAAGCAACATTAACAATGTAATTCTAATGTAGTACTTGTACCTATTGCGCTATTACCTCAAATATATGCTATACTTTGTTTTGTATTAGGCTGTTATTCAATGTATAAATCTCACCCCCTAAGGTTTTGTGTCACAAAATGTGGTATTTCACAGATGTCGATTCTGAACTTGTTTTACGAACCATGCATAGTATAGTATTACTTTACTTTGTCGTTAGATACACAAGAGAATAGGTAACAGGTATGGTAATTCTTATGACATACGACAAAACATCAAAACTAATGCAACGGTAAAATTCCAAATTCATTTACAATTCAAAACCACTTAGAAATTACTGTCAAGATTCTTTACATCTTACATCAATGAACAATAACAAGATACACAAGGCGGCTCGCCCTGTTTCACACATGCGTCCGTTCCAGTGAGCTGTTTGCATAGCATAGCGTTAAGATTTACACCATTTGATCATATGGCGAACATTCACGAGTTCGCTAATCCAATTTATTTGTTCGCTAATACATCAACAATCCGTGATGCTATTATACGATGTGTTGTTGCTGCATGCAGAAGCAGTCGTTTACTTGCAAGGGGAATGTCTTCATTATGAAGGGATTTTACGGGATTCTGAAATGTATTCAGAGATTGAACACCAGAATTTCACAGCCTTCAGGATGGTATTCTTTGTACAATAAGTTAATGGATGTTCTAGAAGTCAAGATTTGATACATTAAGTCCAGTTGTGGAGTAAATGAATGTTGGTGAAAAGTTGATGCATGTAATTTAACGTATCTAAAAATACTGGGGCAAGTGCTTGATTTTGCAGCCATCATTGTATCGAAAATTTACCACACTAAATACTTCACCATATAAACCAAATTGATATAAATATGGAGGCAATATCCTTTCTAAATTAGTTCTTCATTAAGTTATCAATTTATCAATTTATCTTACAATGAAATATTTCTCAATTCTCGCTGTTATTGCCACTGCTTTAGCTGCTCAATCCTTCACGGTTGCCCCAATTAGATCAGGCTCCAGATTCCAGTACGCTGGGATCTCGTCTGACCGTGGTAACCTTTACGTGGGTGGAAATGGAGACAGAAGAGCCAACAATGTTGATTTTGTCTTGAATGATGATGGTACTTTGTACAACAGAGCTACCGGTAACTTTATCAACATTGAAGAAAACAACAAGATGGTTGAATCTGATTACGGTTGGTCGAGATTTAGAATTCAAGACAATCACCTTGTCAGTGAAGACAATCAAAGATTTTATGCTTGTCCAACTAACAGAGCTGACAGAGACAGAAATGACAGAGATGACAGACGTTACAGAGCTGACAGAAATGACAGAAATGATAGAAATGACAGAAGCAACTTACGTAACCAGTACACTTTAGGTTTGAATGCTTGTTCCGGTGGTACTCCAATTGCTTTAAGATTGAACAATGTTCAAAATGTTGAAAATCAATATAACGATGATCGTTACAATCGTTATAACAACGACCGTTGGAATGACGATCGTTACAGAAACAACCGTCAAGATCGTGAAAACCGTGAAAACCGTCGTCAAGATGCTTAAAGTGGATTTCCTCGGGATTAATATTGATTGGTAACGTTTCCAGTTTGTTGGATATGTATCAATCACTTTTATTTCCATTATGGTTTGTTTTTGTTTGTTTTTAGTTTTTAGTTTATATATTACAGTAATGCAATATATGTTTTTTTTTCAAAGAAGCCTCCAAATGTATAACCAATAACCACCCTTACTCTAGATTTACAATTAGCCAAATAAAACGTTCCAAACCACCATTAATCTACTTTATCTCTACACAACAATACTCCTGGGCCATAGGTCAAAGTCAAAGAATTCGACACATCTACGTTTTGTCTAGTTGAACATAATCCGAATTTCTATCTTTGGCCCTACACAAGAAAACCAAACCTAGCGAAAACTTTATAGTTTAATTTTGCAGCCAGTTAGGTTACCAGCCATTATGCCACATTATTCAACATATAATTACTGGAATAGCCATATCATGTACAATAAAATGCTTCACGAGTAACCGATCACGTCTCCTCAATTCAATTTCTTACAGAAGAATCGCTTACGCGTTATATATCAGCGTATCGCTTACGCGATACTCGTACTTCTACAATATCTTCACGCATCTAATATACATTAGTTATAAATGACTATTTACTTGCTAAGCGTTAGCAGCGATAGCTTGTTTAATTTTAGCAGCATCGGCACCAATAACTTTGGCAACTTCTTTACCACCTTTGTAGAATAAAATGGTTGGCATAGAAGCAATAGAGTATTCTTGGGCAACTTCTCCTAATTCATCAACATCGACTTTGATGAATTTGGCAGAAGTGTATTCGTTGGAAAATTTCTCCAATAAAGGAGCAATCATCTTACAAGGACCACACCAAGTGGCGAAGAAATCAATAACGACTAAACCATCGTGGGATAAGGCTTCGGTGAATTCAGCTTTAGAGTGGACAACAGTAACCATTTTAAATGTGAATAATTAAATTGTAATTAACGGACTGTGGTTGTTTAAATACGTCCGCGCAACGTTCCAGACCTTTCTTTTTCCACGTGATTTATTTGTCAGCCAGTTTACAATAACCATTTCTAATCAATCGGGTTAGTAATAGGGGATGGAAGAGTGTAGAGAGAGATGGTAGGTCAGTAATGTGTAGGTAGGCTGATTGTTGGTCATGTTAATTTTTTAGATTATTAATGAATTTGGTTAATTTAGGTTATGCAAATATATTACCTATATAATTACTAATAGAACCACATTTGGTGGATCATTCTCCATCAAGAACCAATTCCCGCGGTGTAGAACGGTATTCCACTTCCCATTCATCTCTGGCAATTTCTTCTGGTAATATTAATCTTCTCGGGTCTTTGGTTTCAAATTTGGTGATGATCAATTGCAATATCAGGGACAATTTCTGATTGTATTCGTTGGTTATTGTGTCGAAATTATTCGTAATAGGGATTGGAGTTAGTTTAGGTAATAAATCTTTAATGTAATCAATGATATACTTGATAGTATTGACAATCAAGTCGTCAAATGAATATGTCGACTCATCGCTGGCGATTTCAACAATAACTTGTTTCAAGTTTTGTATAGGTTTATCCCTAAATAATACCCCTATAGGTCCAACACCATTAATCACATCGTAATGTTCTTCTTGGTGTTTCATCATATCGACAAGTTCTTCTTCATCGACTTCTTCTATATCATGAAGCTCTTTGAATTCATCAACTACTTCCTCTGGCCAGCTGTCATTATATTTAAAGTCGTCAATAAATAATAAAGGTAAGTTATTATTGAAGAAATTGAAATATACTTGGTCATCTTGGCCGTAAATTACTTGAATTTGAGGTAAGATTTTAAGCCATTTGGCCATTGCTTCCCCATTCGGAATATGTTTATTCAAATTGGCTAGTTTCAATTCGAATAATTGATAATGGTTTGGTTCTGCAGTCAATTCAGGAATGAAACCATAATGCGAGATGAAATGCTCCACTGACTCAATCGGGGAGTAACTAATAGTGATTTCAAACTTTCTAGCCTCGATCCGATCGTGTTTTAGTTTTAGAATTACATCTTCGGTGACGAGATCGATGTCGAAGTAACTATTGTTGGTGTGTATATGATTGGCAAAATCAAGGATTGGAACCAAAGTGACATTGACATAGAAGTCTTCGGTAGTTTCCACATCCTCGAGTTTCTCGTCTTTGAGTGAGAGATTACTGAACCTATCCGAATGGGGGATTTCCAAAGTTCGTGATTTGATAGCATATTTAATGTGATGAAATAATTCAAATGGTAAATACTCTTGGAAATTCACCTTATCATCATATAATCCCTGCAATTGTTCAACCAACAACTCATATTCAAATTTGATTGTTTTTGATTGACTAATCAACTTTTGCATGAACGGATTGGGTGAGCCCGTTTTTAGAGGATTTTCCAACGTATAGGTTCCACATAGAATATCGAGATATATATCAAATCTCCGTAGTGGTGATTCCTTATAGTATGTTTCCTGGTTATTCTTTGCAACTTCTTGTAATATCTTAAACGCAATTATATAACATTCAATAATCTCCAGTTCAGTTTTAGGTTCACCAATGGTTAGAATATTGACAATAAACGCAGATTCTTGCAAATATATATCATCTTCATTCAGATCCCGTATTTTCAATTCTTCCAATGTACTCAATAATGTTTTATAATCGAGAATAATTTTGCTGGGAATTCTCAATATTTCTATATCTTCATCCTCATCGACATCTTCTTCATCTTCGTCAGAATCTTCATCTGTTTCTTCCCCCTCGTCTTTCTCCGCCCTAACTTCCATACCAGTACCATCAAATATCAACCCAATTCCGCCTAGTTCAGATTTGCCAATTGCTAATTTTTCATGCAAGGTAATATCCTCATGGGTCAACCAAGATAAAAGTAACTCATTTTGTGAAATTCCTGGAACTTTCAAATCAACTGGCTGTATCTTGGACATCCATATATTTTTGAGTTTTTGCAGCCCTTTTTGATAAAGATTTAATCAAATGCTTCGTTGGAACAATGAAAAGTTATTTTATTGGGAAATCTTAATTTGTCCTAATTAGGCAATATGTCCCAGAAGATGTCATGTATGTCAAGAAATGCGACACCTATTAAATAACCATAACTTCTAAAGTGTGATACCACCCAAAACAAACCAAATATCATTTACCAGATATAACATACTCAAGAAGCCTTGAATTAACTATCCACAGCATTATCATTTCCGATGAACTAATCTAGATGATTTTAGATATAAACCTTTTCCTGTTTTCGCATATCTTTCAATTGCAAATGAAAAGAAACAATTGAGTATAATATCCACAATTAATGCTAAATTAGGCCAAAAAGTTGGAAATAATAAGCAGATCTCTAACTTCCATTGTTAGCACAACTTCTATTATTCTCTACCTAAAAATTGTCTTCAGTTCTGCTTGTTTTTGCCAGCAGATGGAAATGACACAAAGCCAAAAAAGTTTTGTATGAGAAAAAAAATTTAACCTGTTAGACTAAAATAGTTTTCAATACTTATAGATTACAGATAAACATGTCTTGGGACGACGAAGATTTCGATACAAAACCTGTGGTTACCAAAGGAGCTGCTGTTGCATCTTGGGAAGAAGAGGAAGAAGATGATGTTTTAGAATCCTGGGATATTGATGAAGAAGAAGTAGCAAAACAGAAGAAGGAAGCAGAAGCCAAAAAGGCTCAAGAAAAAGCTGAATTAAAGAAGAAACAAGATTTGGCTAAAGCCAAGAAGTTGGCTGCTAAGAATGGTGAAAGAGTCATGTTGGATATTGATGAACTCGATGAACAAACCAGAAGAGATTTGTTAAGACAAGCCGAAGTCAATGCCGATTTGAATAATGCTGCTGATTTGTTTGGTGGATTAGGTGTAGCTGAAGATATTAATGCCCATCCACGAGAAAGAATCACCAAAGCTCAAATCGCAGCTGCCCAAAATAAACGTCCAGTGTTGACCAAAGATACTCCTTTGGAAGCTCATCCATTATTTCAACCTGTTAACAAAGCCGAATTCGAAAAATTAAGAAAAACTTTGTCCACCTCATTAGTCCAATTAGCTGAAGACCAACCTTTAAATTACTCTTCCTCCTTAGCTATTGATTTAATCAGAGACTTGACTGAACCATTAGCCACTGATTCAGTAAGAAAATTGGTTTCCACTTTGAATGTTATCTTGAAAGACAAAGAAAGAGCCGACAGACAATCGAGAATGAAGAAAACCGGGGGTACCGCCACCGGTGGTGCTGGTAAGAAGAAGGCCAAACCAACCGCCAACCCTAACGTCGGCTCGTTCAAAAAGGATGCCTTTGATGGTATGGACGACATGGATGGTGATTTCGGTGATGATGATTTCATGTAAGTACTTCACTAGCCACCAACCTTTCATCAGAATTGATGTTATATATTATATCCTGTACACTTAATCTTGTACCATATCACCAAGGTATATCGGACTTTTATAGAAGGAGATAAAAAGAAAGACATACTTTCATCATCACCTTAGTACACATTTTTAATAATACATGCAATTGATTTTCTATCCCCAGTTTATTTGTAGATGATCCCTAGATTGGCACAGTAAATTTTGGTTTATGTTACCCAAGACATAAACTGTGAGAATTGGTCCTGTAGTTATGCACTTTTTAACAACTCATGATGTTATTCTATTTGTCTTGGATAAGAAATCAATATGATCTTTTCCTTTAGTACACATTTTTAATAATTCATTATAAGTATAATTAGTTTTCCGATACTTCTGACTCCAGTCTAGAGTTTTGGAAGGTATTGTAGATACATTGTGCGCAATCTTAACTCTTTTGCTGGGGGTTTTGGTCCTAGATTTCTTGCTTGGTTTGCTAAACTTTTTTGGTACAAAAGGAGCATATGTTTCAGTTGCTTTTACGGTGGTAACTTTAGTGGGTCTCACAATAGTAGGTTTAGGTTTAGGTTTATTGGTTTTGGTTTTCTTATTCCCCTTTTTACTGGGCTCCCCACTGTAAAATTTTTGAACAGGCAAATTTTCATCCAATTCACATAATTCACTCACTCTAGATTTTTCCCGAATGGCTCTTGTCGTTCTTTTGGGTTTAGCAGCTTTCAGTATAGCGGATGTGGCTACCTTTTTTTTCACTGGTTTGGATCTGGATGAACAAATTTGTGGTTTTATTTCTGTTTGTATCGGCTTCTCTTTTTCGGGGTCAACTATCTCGTGTATAGCTGGTTCATCTGGGAGCAGAAGAATAAAGTCATCTTCGTTATTATCTTTCTGTTCAGTCAATACTTCTGGTTGCTCAACAAGTTTACTCATTTTTTGCCGATTTCTCAATTTTGCAGCCAATTTCCCAATATTTTTCGGTTTCTGGATTACTGATAAACCATTGGTAATGTTTGATTGTATAGCAACTACAGCATTAGATTTCCAAGGCAGACTCATAATAACAGAATTCATGGGGGTGGACGTAGCTTTAAACCCCAATTTCTTCCTCTTTGTCAATTTCTTCAGTGGTGGCATTTTATTTTGTTTAGAAACCAATGCTTCCAGATTAATCCCATCCTCTTCATCATTAAATATATCAGCAAGTACATTCATGGTACTGTCTTTTATCAATCTTGGTTTTCGTTTCTTAGCCTTTCCATTGGCACTAATACTATTGAGTCTAGCTAATAATTTCGATTCCTCTGCTGGAAATTTCATTTCCTCTACTAAGTTAGTCAATATAAATACAACGCATAGGTATTTTACACACTTTTACCACTCTTAACCATAGTTATACTTCTATGATTTGAAATAAGCTGATTTTACAACCGCCTAAAAGAATCCACATTTTCAGAAATAGCCCAAGGACACGACCACTGTAATTTCTGGATGTATGGTGATAGTGAAAGGTTTAGATACAAGTAACAACTGGTAGAATCTACAATGTCAGATAATATCATTTTACCATCAATATCAACTTTCTCATCACTTACGATTAATGACACGTCGAAAGCTGGGTTTGGGTATAATCCGTCGGTAGGACCGACTTCCAATAGTATAACACCTGAGAGTTCGAATATTCTACTTAATAAGAAAACAATTAATTTGACTCCTACATCCTCCAACTCCATATATGATAAGAATATCAATAGTAAGAAACCAGTGGATATAAGTTTGTCATCATTATCGTTTTTATTTTGTGAAACGATTAGTTGGTCGTTAAAGAATTCTAAAGGTATACAGGATCTTGAAACTAGGTTGAATGGTTTGGGATACCAAATAGGTCAACGGTACCTTGAATTGGTTAAAGTACGCGAGGGTGCTAAATCAAGTAAACGTGAAGTTAAAGTGATTGAAATTTTACAATTCATTCATGGTCCTTTTTGGAAATGTATCTTTGGTAAAATTGCCAATGAATTGGAAAGGTCTCAAGATGAAGCTAATGAATACATGATTATAGATAGTGAGCCGTTGGTCTCGAAATTTATCAGCATACCTAAAGATTATGGTAATTTGAATTGCGCTGCATTTATTGCAGGTATTATCGAAGGTGCTTTGGACTCGGCAGGTTTTTATGCCTCAGTTAGTGCACACTCAGTACCTCTCGATAACTTCCCTTTGAGAACAGTGTTTTTGATCAAATTTAAAGATCTTGTGTTAGCTAGAGAAGATTTACGTGAACAAGGTTGAAGTACTGACGAAGTGAGTACGAAGTGATAGCCCATTTTTCATGCGAATTGTTGAAAGAGGAGTACCGTTTTAGCCAATGACATTGGCTATGATCATATTGATCTTCGTCACCTTGATTGCATTCGAAATATGAAGACATCTATGATTTTCCTTTCAGCGCTACCATCTTCACTGTGGAACATTTTTCAGGCGATAAATTTCATTGAATCGACGAGTATATAGAATAGATAGCATAGAATAATGGGTATTACCGTCAGACAAGCGACGATATATGATATCCAGGCAATGCAAAATGCCAATTTGCATAATTTACCTGAAAATTATCAACTAAAATACTATATGTACCATATATTATCGTGGCCACAAGCGAGTTTTGTAGCAACCACTTATGATCAAATAAATGAAGATGATGAAGAAGAGGAAGTCGAATTAGAAAATGGGGAAGCATGTACTACTTTAGCCAAACCAATTGTGGTGGATCCAAAAGGTGATTCAGCATATGTAAATAAAGGTGAAAAAATCGTTGGTTATGTTTTAGGAAAAATGGAGGATGATCCCGAAGCTGAGGATAAAACTCCTCATGGTCATATTACTTCTTTATCGGTGATGAGAACTTATAGAAGGTTAGGATTGGCTGAAAAACTTATGAGACATTCGCTTTATGCCATGTGTGAATCATTCGGGGCAAAATACGTTTCGTTACATGTCAGAAAATCAAACAGAGCTGCATTACATTTATATAGAGATTCGTTGAGTTTCGCAGTCACGTCAATTGAAAAGTCGTATTATCAAGACGGTGAGGATGCGTATGCCATGAGATTGGAATTGGTGTTGGACGATCTAGTCCCATCCAAAGCACAAAAAGGTGAAATAGACGATTTCGAAACTGATTTATTAGAAGGAATTGAAGTATAGATCCAGCTAGAGGAGATATGTCAACTCATGTCTGTTGATAACTGTATTATAGATATATCAAATAAATTGAAGAATGTAGCAGATAGATTTGCCAAATAATTGTTACTTGTATTATAGATATATCAAATAAAATGAAATGTAGCAAAATAATTCACGCAATGGCTATAAATAATTGTTACTTGTATAATAGATATATCAAACAAAGATTGTAGATAAACAGCAAGAGGAAAGATTTCAAGCCATAAATGACTAACTTGTGAGATTTACATATCAAACGCTCTGAAAAGCGTCTTTCTTTCTTTTCTTTTCTTTTCTTCGATTTATTATTAAACCTATTTATCAATATCTATTGAAACTAATATACAATGCAAAACTCCGGGTATTATGTCTAATATCTTAATAACGTTCTTTCATTCTTGAAGCGACGGTACGTAAGTTACCGTAGACTTTACCTGGAGGAGAACCCAAGATCAAACTAACTACAGCTTCTCGGGCCATTCTGATATGGGTGAAACCACCCAAGATATGAATTTTGGAGTCAGCCAAGACGATTCTTGTTCTAGTGGCATTTTCTATGGCGAATTTAGTTTTCCCGTCTTTACCAGCAATTCTTCCGATGGCTCTTGATAAATGGTCACCTTGTAAGGTTTTAACATCTTTAATTTCAAAGGTTTCGATATACAAGTCATCTAATCTTAATAAGGTGATGGCATCATCGACGTCGAAACCAAGAGTGAATGCTTTGACGAAATCAGCACCTTTTTGTAAGGCACCTTGATCGGTGGTAGATTTATTAGTTCTTAATTCAACAGTTCTAGTTTTCAAGTTCATTCTGACTTGTAATTTTAAGTGGTCAACTAATGGAGGATAAATTTTGGACCATGTATTCTTTAAAGGAGTCATTCTATGAGGTGGAACCGATACTTTTCTTGATTCTAATTTCACTTTCATACCTGATTTAGTAGCAACTGAGAATTTAGGTTTACCTGATTCATCCAAGACAACTTCGGTTGATTCTGGTTTGGTTTCTACTGCTTCGGAGGGAACATTGGAAGCGTCAATCAACATTTCTTCGTCATCTTCGATATTTGATTCTAATTCTACTGGTTCTACCTGTTCTACAGGTTTCTCCAAGTCTAGTCTTGCTGTTGGGGCTCCCATAGTTAAGTATTATTTGCAACCTTACTCGTATAGTAAATGATTTCAGGTTTTTCTTAACTCATCGCATCGAGACGTGAATCACGTGATTTTTGATAAATATCAAAACTAGGTAAAACATTGATAAATAATCAATTAAACATAGATATAATAGATGTAGTCAACCCTCTCAACACCTAGCTTCTATTTGATACCAATTTATCACGTATTATTTTTTTTCATTAAATTTCTATTTAGACGCTTCCTCGGAAATGCGCAATGAGTTAAAGGCTGGCTAACCCCGGATTGATTTATACCACTAAATCATCGCTAGAAGTGAAAGGAAAAGCTGGAAGGGAAGAAAGAAGCAGTACAATTTGTTTTAGACAATATCGTCTTAAAAATAATTCAATTTACTAGATCTCTTTGATCGTTTTAAAAATTTAAGGGATTCGTATTTGGAAAAAAGTATTTTTACGCCAATAGATTCTTTGCAAAATTAAACTATACATTACTTTTATCCAAACACCAGTTAGGAAGAAGGATTTCTGGTATTTTTAGTGGTCTAATGTACAGAGGAATACTAGGTTTGGCTACTACCTCAGTTAAGACTGGGTTGAAGTCGCCAGTACCGGTGGCTCGATTTCAGTTTAGATTTTTCACCAGCCAGGTGATGAATAGTACCCGCAAAAGTTTGAGGAAGAGAGAAGCACTGAGTGTAGATGGAATAGCGAATAATAATTATAATAAGTTGTTAATTGGTGACGGAATTGGTATAAAATTAAATAAGAATTTAATTTTTAGCAATCACTTCAAGAGATCATTTATGACTTCGGCTTCTATAAGAAATAAACTCAAACAACAGGAATATGCATTCACACAACAGTTAAAGCAGCTAAATAAAGCCGCTGTGACGGGGAACGTTTTCTCGAGATTTATAGCCAGAATTAAACATTTACTCGTGAGAGATGCCGCTAAGTTAACTGGGTTCGATACTGTCTCAGCGTTCATTTTTAGTTGGCTAGTCATGGGTAACATATTGTGGATCATTTTAGGAACTTCGAGTTTTGGATTGGCCTTGCTCTATGCAATTCATTACTACGATAGATTAGTTAATGATGATGAGAAACATGATGATGATACCACTGACAAGTCGCTTCTTGGGTGGTTAGCGTCTTCCATTTTGTCACATGGATTGGGGGTCTCGATTGAGTTTCAAAAGGGGAAAATCTTACCCCAGTTTATTGATGGCAAATTACGATTTAGTTCGATCAAAATTCAAAGTTTGAATAAAATTAATGATAAACCTACTTTACAAGCGTATGTTGACCATATTGATATGACTTTGAGTTTCAACAAATGGTACGAAGGTCAGGGTTTGATTTATGATTTGGATATTTTTGGTTTAAACGGGAAGATCTACCGTCCAACCAAGAAAAATTACCCAGTCTCGACTAACCAAGAAAGTGCTCCTACAAAAATTTTCACTACGAACTACCATATTCACGAAGATCATTATATAGATAATGATGACTTACCATCAAAATCAACATTCTTGGACTCCAATTACCATTTCGATCATGTCAAGATTCATGACTCGTGCTGTGAAATTTATAATGACTTGGCGACTTCTCCATTGAAAATTCTTGTATTCTCAGGAGATTTCCCTTCAGTTAATGGTAATCGCTTAATCCTTGATTTTTTCAATGCCAATAATGTTAGTGGAGCAATTAATGATTCAATGTTCACGATACATAAGCGTCAAAATGTTGACGTTTCAAGTGATAAGGTTATTCGGTTCAAAATCGATGGGATTAATATGGGCACAGTTAGTTCAAACAATCCCAATTCCAAATTCAATTGGATTATAGGAGGCAAAGCTCAAGTATTGGCCGATATCAAATTCCCCAGTGAAGAACAGATTTTGGAATCAGATTACAATCGTCTAAGCCGAGTATTCCTGGAAATCGTCAACGACTTGAGTAAAATGACCTCGAAAGACCAGCAGGCTGGTTCTGAAAATACTGTGGATGACAAGCAATTACTTAAAGGTGCATTAGCAGCTATTTACCACACCTTCACCAAACCAGATGAAGCCGACCCAACGTCGCCTTACATTGTTGTTGATTTTAAACTCAAATTTTCTGATTTGAAGGCTAGTTTACCGCAAAATTTACCAAATTCAGCATCGAACATACCATTTGTCTCGTTACATAATTTGCGATCGTTAATCCAATTAGTCAATGAAGGGGACTTTACCGATAATCCTATCACCATTAACACCACGGTAATTGAGAAACTTTCTGATTTGTATAATATTTCTGATATATCAACCACGAAGATTTTTGATTCGATAGTCAGTGATATCTACGAAGATTTATTGAAAATGGTCAAACAGCATGAAACTAAAATAATGACTGAAAAATCGAATTCGTGGTCGCATTCAATCGCAAGTCAATTGCTATTATTAGGGTTAGGCGTTTTGGTCTAGACAAGAACAAGTTTTATTTTGAAAATAGACTTGATGATTTACGCTATTTATTTATTTATAATACACATATAAACATAAACTTATCCCGTCTTCTTTTTGATTAAAGGAATTTCTATTTTATCACCTTTTTTACCCATAATGTCATCTATAAGATCAGAATCCAAAGCTTTGGCTCCAATCCCTAGTAATTGTCCCTTCTTTCGATGATCTAGTATAGACGATTTCGCCGCATTTGTTGGTGTAGGACTGGGTTTCCAGCCCATTCCTCGTAACATTGCAGCACCAAATTGCTCAACTGGCACTTTTGTATACTCTTCATCAGAATCTTCGTCAGGCGCATCTTCTATAGACTGCTGGAAGTTATCCTCAGTTCTAATAACAAGTTTATCTCCGCTGTCAACTTTATCATTGCTCAAAAGAGATTGCCGAATTTCATCGTCTTGGTTCTGGGTCTTGACTTCTTGGTTTTGCGAAATCACTATGTCTTGCTTTTTGTCAAAATGCGTGATACCATACAGTAGCTTTGCCTTCTTTTCTTGTCTAATTTTAGCTTCCAACTCCTCATTGGAATGTTGGTTAGGCATGGGTCGTTTCATTCCTTTACGTAAATCCGCCGGAACTATAACCATTGGGCTTGATTTTTTCACCCCTATAGCAACCTTTCCGGTCATAGCACCTTTCTTCCCATCAAAGGAATCAATGGTTGTAATCTTGCCTTCATCATCAGATTCGTCAGACTCATGTAACAAGCCAGTATTTTTAGCAACAAATTTCTTGTTTGAACTCAATGAAACTTTGGTCAGGGTTAAACCATTCTGTTTAGAACCATCCTTCCCCGTCTTCTTCAACTTTAACAGGAATCCAGCCATGTTAATAAAGAAGTCACTCTAAAGCCATCTTGAACCCATCGCCGCACCCTACGCGTAATCGCGAACCAAAATCAACTCCAGTTAGATTAGAAGAATACAACAGATAAATGGGATGGAATCGCAAACGATAGGTCGCTCCCCATCCCACGCTGAACTAGAAGATCTGGAATATACTAATCCATTTGCTAACCAACTGTTGGCTACTATGAGACCTGTTTCAGACTTTGAGAGCGAAATCACTGATGTTGATACAGAACCACATTCATTTATAGAGGTTAAACCTACAAGTATACATTCATTACTTAGTGGAGGATGGAAGAAAAAGAAAGATGTTAGCAATGTGCTACCTAAAGTAGAAGATTTACCACAAACTAATAATCTTATGTCGGTCTTAACTGGAAAACAATCGTCTTCAAAGAAACGGAATGAATTAACAAATGCTATGAAGGTGGTACAATCGGAAGATCTTACAGGTGATGAGATATCAGATAACTTCGATAGTTCTTTCACAGAACTGAAAAGTATTGATTATAGACGCGATCATGATCTTGTACAGTTGGAGAAGAAATTCTTCCCTGACGCCAAAAGTATATCCTCCAAAGACCTTTTCTCGAAACTCCGACGGGAGTCTAAGGTTGTGGAGGTTGTTCCGGATATTGTTTCGGAGATTGTTCCAGAGACTGCTCCGGAAACTGTGCCTGAGGTAATCACACTAGATGACGACGACCCGATCAAACAACAAGAAAATAAAATGTATGGTTCACAAGCCAAACGAATATCGACCAAAGATTTGTTACGACCCATGTCTAAGAAAAAGCAATTGTTCGTATGCTTAAAGGTGAATCCTACTGTGCTACAAGAAATAAAAGCAAACGATAACCCATTTAAAGTCAAAGGTAATACAAATGGCAAGTCTTCGAAGAATTCTATTTTCAAATCAATGATGAGTCAACAAGCTAATAACACAATTAAGAAGACGCCCCTACAAAAATTGAAAGAATTGGACCCGCCTATACTCAATTATAAAGATTTTCATATTTATGAGCCAACATCATGTTTTCATTCTAATGATTATTTGTCAGCTTTACCCCTTCGATTTCCTATCGAAATAGACACCAGTGGTGTATTTGAATTCATTCCACACACTGATACATCGCAGATGTACCCGTCAACTACGTTAACATCAAATCCAGACTTGATAGCGTTGATTAATCTGAAAATTCCTAATTGGCAATTATATCCCCAATTAACTACGATTGTTGATAGCTTTATTACCAAGAAATATCAAAAGACCTCAAAACTCTGGATAGAATTGTTTAAACCTGAATTGAGTTCTGGCCTCATGATGGCAGATAGTAATGTTGCGCAAATACAAAATTGGATAAATAATTCTTATGCATTATTGAAGGCAAACTCGTTGAAACAACCACGTAATGTCTTACTCCAACAACGGAAAAAGAAGGAAATGTGTAAAAATAGCTTTAATGGATTTATTGTTGACGATTCGCTTGGTGATCTTGATGATACCGAATCTGATGAAGATATTTTCATGCCATTGTTGCTCATACAGGGCTCAACTGGCTCTTGTAAATCTACTGCTGTATACTCTGCTATGAATGCTAACAATGGCTATGTATTCGAGATTAATACCGGAGTTAATCGTGGCCGGAAAGATATATATAACAGTCTTAAAGAGTTTTGTACTACTCAATTGGTGCACAAACAGAACGAATCGAAACAATTCCAAAGGGGTTTAGTTTTATTAGAAGATGTCGACATTTTGTTCGAGCAGGACAAGAGCTTTTGGCTGGTGGTTCAAGATATATTGAATATATCTCGAAGGCCATTGGTATTGACGTGTGAAGACTTGAGTGCAATTCCAAAATCCATTTTGGATCATGCGACTGAAGAAGATTCAATTATTCGAGTAGACGAGAATCAGGTGTCAAGATCATTGATTTTCGATTATTTATGGATATGTTCCCTTAGTCAAGGGTTCATATTCTCTGATTGCACATTGAATAGCATTATTTCATCGTCATACAATGGGCATACTTATGATTTGAGGAAATGTTTGATGGAGTGTCAAATGATTTGTCAGGCATCTCATAAACCAGAAAGTGGTGAATTGGCAGTTCTTGAAGACCTGGTCACACAACCAGAGACGGAACAACCAGATATCGATATTCTTGCACAACAACTAGAGAGTCTATCGTGCGCTGATGTCATTAAAAATAACACGATATCATCCTTCACTCATGAAACAATGTTTAATGAGTTTGTTGATCTATATCTTGTTGACGAAAGTTCAAAGTTAACACAAAGTACATTAACATACGAATTAAATATTGGAGATTATATCTATAAATCTATTGATCAAAACAAAGTCTTGAATATGGACCAGCCAAAACCAAACTTCACATTCAACCAGATAAGACAGCCAGTGCTAAACTTTATAGGTTCACGATCTAAGAAAAAACCTAAATTTATTCAAGACATGTTACCATTTACTCGTTCAACAAGGTCTCAAACACTGTTCGAAGATAATTTTGAATTGGAATTTAATGTTCCAACCATTGTTGGTATTCCCGATACATCATTTCTCAACCATTCAACCCAGACTTCATTTGTTCTTGATTTGATGCCACATGTGCTCGAGTGGATATCGTACCAGCAGTACCTCAACCAAGAACAAGAGGAATGCTCACGCAATGGTACCGAGTTTTTCAAATCAGCATTGTACCGGGACTTTCAAGATGTCACCTTGGATATCAATAAATATGTACCCAACCAAATCATATAGCATATAACGACTCGCATATACATTATAGACAACAAAAGAATGTAGGATAATTTAAAGGCACCCAAAACATTCAAATCAATCTTGTTCTTGATTTCACAACACCTCCACCAAATGATCTTGACGCCAAATGTTTGAAATCGTTAGCTTGTAATCTTCTCCAGGCTTCTTCAATATGATGGGGCTGGATTGGTTTTGAAGTTTCATCTGGCTTATCAAAAAGATATTTTCTTTTCTGAGGTTTAGGTTTTTCTTCAACCTTTTGCTTCCTCGATTGAATCAAACGTTCTTCGGAGTTTTTGATCAACATTGCTTCTTCTGTCAATGAACATACAATCTCAAAAGTCAAAAACCCAAGGATATCAATGACATCGTCATTAGGCCTTGAATCACACAATTGAGCAATCTGGGCCCATTCTCTAAATCTCTTGGCTTTTCTAAATGTGAAACTGGCTTGTCTACATTCAGACCAATGAACATATTCTTCTCGGGTCATATTTTTAGTTCTATCGTCAGCCATTTTCAACCGTTTCAACGATGCAATAGACGCGGCTTTCTCGTCGTCATCTACGGTTTCCTGTTCCTCTGCTGTCTCCAAATGTTGTTCGGTAAACATGAATTGTAACTCCCAAGGTAATCTAATTTTCGATTTCTTGTACCGACTCAACATTTTCGAAGAGTCATTAGCAGGTCCAGCAGCTGGTGCGTTTGCACCACTACCACTACTTCCACCACCAGCACCAGCATCAGTTTCTAATAACTCAGTTCCTCCAGTTTCTTGATCCTTAGCATTTTTACGAACATCTTTCCAGGATAAATAAGTTCTTAAACGATTAACTTTGGCTTTATCATGTCTGATTAAGAAGATGACATCCTCGGACGAAATTGATTTTGTACCTCTAGTCCCAGCGGTTTTAGTAGCTTGAACCAAGATTTCAATCACTTGGCCTCGTACAATATCTTCGATTATAGATGTCGTTTCCGGTGGAGGTTCATTAGATTCACCCGATACAAACATCATCTGTTGTATTTCCATACGATACTTGTACTTGTTATCATTGGAGGCCATTGTAAAGGTGGTTTGATTGATATTGAAGCCTGGTACTTTCCTATTAGCAGCCAATTGGTGATACCATACAAAATTTAAGGCGGGTAACTTTGTAAAACCCTGGCATCCTGTATATAATTTTAGTTGAAATTTTCCACTACAAATAGGAAAATTTTATTTGTATAATTTATATCAGTTCAACAGGAAAACAACCAATCAACCAACCAATAAAGTGTATGTACTACAACTACAACCATTACTATTGATTAAATGATGACAAGAGTGCATTTGGCTCGAGGCTTTTTGCCGATGTGGAAAAAACCAAGCTACCTTATTTAATTTGTCTGACAATCATAAAAATTTATTTCTTAAATAATTTTTCAAAAACTAACATAATAGGTTAATATAATTAAAATACCAGTATTGTAAATTTATTTTATACCACTTTTTTGTAAAATTTCGACTATTAAGTTGGAATTTTATTAAAATGTGTTATCGAATAGAAATTAACTGTTTTAACTGTAATTTAAACTGGACCATTTCATTGTTTTTTGTTGATTTAGCACTGGACCTTCCTGTTGGATGGTTTACCTTTATTTTCATTTTGTAACCTTGGTTTCTGTATGCTTTTAGTTCCTATTCTTAATCACATTTATTGAAATGTGTTATTGAATACAAGTAAGCTGATACTATAAGCTAGATAGAACTGCAAACGCATTTCATAGTTCAAAGATTTTGCGTTGAATCATCTCGTAGATTAATTTGCCTTTATCTTCATATTTTTTGTCGCCTTAGTTTTTGTTTCAGATTCTATTCTTCTTTTTATCAGATCATTCTACTGTACTTCAATGCTACGGCATTTCAATGCATTTCGATGGTCTAGTGGACCACAACTCTCTATGAAAGATCGGCGATTTGAATTGCGTTTGTAGGTTAAGCACAAGTAATACTCGCATACTTCATCAGCGCAATGCGATGACTAAAACTGCAAGGTTAGGGCAGACTATGTTTCACAAGTATGCAACCTGCTACCAAAGATATAAACATATTTTTATTGACTAGCAAATTGAAATTCTTCAACATGTAATTATGAATCAAGTGCATGATCATCGCGATTGAGGCAGTGGACCTTCGGACTTTCGTAATTATTAACGAGAAACATGAAATTGATTTATAAAATATTATGGATCTCATTGGTTATTTTTTCTTGTTGCCTGATTCAAGGTGACTGAAGACGGTGAATGACCACTGAGTAGGATGCATATGTAGAACCACGTTTCATCTGGGTGGTGATTCAGTTTATGCTCAATATATGTAGGCTACAAAGGCTGGACCGGGTATTTTCCGGAGATGCATCCGGGGGTATTTCAATATGGATAGAATTACGAAATTGAACTGATAGGAGAGATTGTCAGACAAATTCATAGAAAATTAAAGCATAAGGATTGGTTGGAATATGAAATTAGGTTACACATTAAGTTGCTGTATCATCGATATCTTACGCTCTGTTAGTTAGTCTTTGCGTTTAGTAAGCTAGGTTACGTCTGGGGTCGCTACTAGATTACTGATTCCACTGTTTGGTTTAATGCAACTAGAGAAAGGGGAGTTTTATTCAAAAAAATAGAACTCGTGTGGTTTCTTTTACATTTATACTGAATGTACAAATTATAAATATTGATTTTATCATAAATCAATTTTAACCTATTCGCTAAGCACAATGTAAATTGAATTTACCGATCAAATCGTGGTGGAGAGAAAGATCCTATTAATTTTGATGGTACATCAATCAAATTTAGGTTAGTGATTCGCGTTCTAGGCTTAAGGTGTAATGGTTATTCAAGTGTTTGACCATAGATAGTCATTATGATATCTTTTATGGAATGAATTCAGGGTGTATGTTGTCTAACGGTTCCCAAAACCCACATAATGCAATTTGACCTTCATTACCTTATCGTTCACCAACTATTATCCAAGAAGTCACTGAATTCTATATATATTCTTTTGGATCCTTCTAAAGTAGTTCTCATGTTAAAATAAGTGAAGAGAGAGGTGTTGTATTCGTCTGTATTCTTCTAACAGTTGATTCTGAAATTAAATTTGATTGTGAGGTATGTAAGCACTATCTACTAGTAACTCATGGAAAATGGTATAATCAAATATATAATGTTGGAAATTGTATGCTGGAAACCTAACCATATTGGGGGATACATCCTTACCGTGGCGAAACTAAACAAATAATATTGCATATCATGCAATACAAAAGTCACAGTATCACGCAAAAATGCAACTGGCCACGATTAAATATACTTTCCTGTCTCCGTGGTGATCCACACCTGATTCAAACAATATTGTATAATGCCTGGGTGCAAAATAACCGATTTCAATGATAAAACTGCCAACCAGTAATTTCTGTACAGTATTTGTTTGGTAACTATCGTATGTGATACTAGTTTCCCCTAATTTTTACCATCTTCCCCCGATTCTAAACGGGTATCTGCTCCGCTACATCAAACCAACAATAAAATACTACGGTAACCCAGTTTAGGAAATCCACCCATACCGGCATATAAAATATTTCTCCGACGTTTTTGAAATCAGATTGGTTGTTTGGTCCTACCATATAATAGTTAAACATGAATTGATAAAATGCTGGTGTCCAGCTAGACCTGACAATCTCGTGTGGTTTACTTACCATTTGAAGTCTCGGATAAATTACCTTTTTACATTCCCCAGGTAACTCGGAAAATTTTGTGAAAATATTTGGAATGTCCTTGCGTATACGAGCCCAATCGAGTAAGGTTTCCGGAGGGCATAAATGAAAATGGGTATATATAACGAACAATATCACCAGACTTATACTAGTTATTCAGATAAATAACACTATGAGTCAATTAGATATTGAAGATGTTTTAACCAAGTTAACTTTGGACGAGAAAATCGGGTTGTTAGCAGGTGCTGATAATTGGCACACTATGGGGGTTCCTCGCTTGGGGATTCCGAGATTGAGGGTTTCCGATGGTCCTAATGGTATTAGGGGAATCAGATTCTTTGAGTCGACCCCATCAAATTGTTTTCCATGTGGTACCGCGTTGGCTGCTACTTTCAATAAAGAAGTTTTGAAAAATGTAGGTGAATTGATGGGCCAAGAAGCCAAGATTAAAGGTGCTCATATCATCTTGGGTCCTACATGCAACATCTTGAGATCTCCTGTCGGCGGAAGATCGTTTGAAAGTTATTCCGAAGATCCATTATTATCCGGTTATGCTGCAGCAAATATTGTTGATGGTATTCAATCGGAAAATGTCATTGCTTGTTTGAAACATTTTGTTTGTAATGATCAAGAAGATGGTAGATGGAAAGTCGATACATTGGTTACTGAAAGGGCATTACGAGAAATTTATCTTAAACCGTTTGAAATTGCTATTAGAGAAAGTGATCCCCAAGCATTGATGACTGCCTATAATAAAATCAATGGTACCCACGTATCCCAAGATAAAAGAATCTTAACCGATATTTTACGTAAAGAATGGAAATATTCTGGAGTAACCATGTCGGACTGGTTTGGTATTTACAGCACCAAGGAAGCCTTGGATGCTGGATTGAATTTAGAAATGCCAGGTCCAGCAAAATTCAGAAATCTTGAAGTCGTCAAGCATATGGTTGCTTGTAATGAAATTCATGAAGATGTCATTGATGAGAACGTCAGAAAAATGTTGGTTATGATTAATCATGCTTTGGAGTCTGGAATTGAAGAAAACGCAATAGAAGGATTTAATGATAGTCAGGAATCCAAGGATTTATTAAGGTTAGCTGGTAATGAGTCGATTGTTTTATTGAAAAATGAAGGAGTTTTACCTTTGAAAAAATCCGAGAAATTGGCTGTCATTGGACCTAATGCCGATGCATGCAGATATTCTGGTGGTGGATCTGCTAGTTTAAATGCTGGGTATACCGTGACTCCTTTACAAGGTATCAAAAATAAATGTGGTGATGTGGAATACACTATTGGGGCCGAATTAGATAAAACTTTACCTGATGTTGGTCATTTAGGACAATTCCACGGTAAATTTTACGATAAAGCAGCCAGTGACGACAGTAGAAAACTTTTGGATGAAAGATCATTTGGCACTTCAAAATTACATTTAACTGATTATATTAATGAAAAATTAACTGGGAATTTATTCTTCCTTGATATAGAAGGATCGTTTACTCCAGAAATATCTGGAGATTATAACTTTGGTTGTGCAACTTTTGGTACTGCCCAAATATTTGTCGATAATAAACTTTTAGTTGATAATAAAACCAAACAAACTGCTGGTGATGCTTATTTCCTTGGGGTGGGAACTAGAGAAGAACGAGGCCAATTATACTTAGAAAAGGGTCAAAAATATACCATTCGTGTTGAATTCGGCTCCGCTCCTACTTATACTTTACCGATCCCATATGACGACAAAGGTGGTGTGTTTTTTGGCTGGTCTAGGGTATTAAACCCACAAGAAGAAATTGAAAAAGCTGTCGAAATTGCTAAGGATGTGGATAAGGTAATTTTGGTAGTAGGTGTTTCCAAAGAATGGGAATCCGAGGGGTTTGATAGACCAAATATGGATATTCCAGGTTACACCAATGAATTAATCCAAGAAGTTTGTAAAGTTAACAAACAAGTGGTAGTTGTTAACCAGTCTGGATCTCCAGTGGCTATGCCATGGATTAATGAAATTCAAGGGTTAGTACATGCTTGGTTTGGTGGGAATGAAACAGGGAATACCATTGCGGATGTTTTATTTGGTGATGTCAATCCTTCTGGTAAATTATCAGTCACTTTCCCCGTCAAATTTGAACATAATCCATCATATATTAATTACGGATGTATGAATGGTCAAGTTTTGTACGGTGAAGACGTTTATGTCGGGTACAGATATTATGAAATGATTGATAGAGAAGTATTATTTCCATTTGGTTATGGATTATCATACACTACATTCGGATTTACGAATTTGAAGGTAACCAGCGATAAAGAGCATGTTACCATTGAAGTGGATGTAACAAACAACGGTGAAATTGCTGGATCTGAAACCGTTCAAGTATATATCAACCAAGTCAATCCTGCCATTACAAGACCAAAGAAGGAATTGAAAGATTTCAATAAGGTTTCGTTGCTCCCAGGTGAATCCAAAACAGTTAAATTGGAAATTAGTTTGAAGGAAGCTACTTCTTATTGGAATACCTATAAAAAGCAATGGATTTCAGAAAAGGATACTTACAAGGTATTAGTTGGTAATTCTTCAGATAATATTGTCTTAGAAGATTCCTTCGAAACTAATCAAACAAACTATTGGTTAGGTTTATAATTATATAATTACAAAATGCTGCTATAAGTATTGGCATGTTTTATAGTTTGATACACATAAAATATTTGATAGAATACTTAAATCTCCACAAGAGTGGTAATTGTCAAGTCTGTAGAACCAACACTAGTTTCATCGGTATTAATGGGGATTCTTATGTTCCTCGGTTTTAGCAAAAACAGTTTTAAATAAACGAGTAATCAATATAGTTGCGCTTGTTTACCAGTCGTATTTCTCGTTGCTTAAGAAAAAGATCGGCCAATATGAGAAAGATCAACCATTTCTGCTGCCTTAAAAAAACACAATAAACTTATTCGTGCCACATTACTTGAATAGGAACCTTCTCAAAATAAAAGTAGATTAAGTATAATTTAGGTTTGATCCGTATATCTTTTAACAAGTTTTGCCATTAATGTATAATGTAATGAACAAATAAACTTCTACTGTAAGGATGGTAATACCATAATATCAACAGCATGGATACGTAGTGCAAAACATTATTTAGTAACATACCGGAAGAAATAAACAGTTAGATACTTCGGTATATTCGTTTAAATGTGACATCTAACACTTGTGTATTAACGTTCGGCATTTCCATTGGCAATTGTAACAATATTACCACCCAATATTAGCCCACAAGTGATATCGGTCATCGGTCCTGTTATCTGAGAGTGATGATTGCTATTGCTATATCAGCTAATCTGAGTGATGGGGCTTTAGATGATCGGTTGGAGAATTTTGTATGCAGCAAGCATTATTACCGGCTAATCATCAAATGTATTTGGCGGTCTTTGCAATCAACTTTTACTAATTATTTGCAATCGTTCATCTAGATTTGCATTTGAAGACTACTTGTTTTAATCGACTAAAATATACGTTGTATGTAATATGACGCATTTGCAGACAGTCTAAAATTCCGTAAATAGATGTCCTCGAGTAATCAATAATCTTGATTAAATTAGGATTTTATATTCCACCGAATTACCTTGGTCTATTGCCTTCATTCTCGAGGACTTTGAATACAAAATTCCAGATCCCCCTAACATTTGTTTACCAATAGAAAACTAGAACATTACTAGATCAAGCATTTGGGTATGATACAAAAGTTAGGGAATTCCGAAAGAAATTCCGTCTAAATGTAAAATATTTAACGACTTAATTAAACCTTGTTTTATTTTTATGAATCTGTTTGATAAATCAAAATCGTGATAATATAACCTTGGATTTCCGCTTTTAAGCTTATCGGAAATTGCAATCCACGGAGGAATATCCATAATATCTCTAAATTTAACCGGTAGAACATAATGTAGATAAGTCCCCCCGAGATAATATATTAGGATACATACCAAAATATAAAAAGTTTAATTCACGATTATCGATTTTGTTAACTTTGATGAGTAAGGCAGAAGATCTAAGGAGAAGTAATTACAATTGAAATCAAGGAAACCAGCTAGTGAATTTAAGTCATGGTTGCAAGCGACATCGATTTATTGACGGTATGGCGTGGCCTTGGAGCTGCTGCAATCACCAACCTTGAAATTGTTTCTTAGATTTGGGAAGTTTTTTTGTTCATCCACTTCGACTCCTAATGTGTAGGAGAGGTGGGAGCCTTTGGCTATGGGTCAACCCCACCGCTGGTCAAGATCTAAGACGAGCCCGCCAAATTTTTGATAACTCTACGTGGCTGGATTGATGTGCATTGAATTGCTTCACTACGTTAATCCATTGTTCGATCCCATTGTTCGTCCTATTGTTCAACTCCATTGTTCAACCTTGGAGGCAAATGGGTCTGGAAGAATGGGACATCCGATCCGTACCCCCAAAACCTTATCTCCAACTATTAAACTGCATTCTATTTGTTAGATTATACATGAATTTTGGGAATCTTGATGCTTTCATAAACCATTTAAATTCTCACGATTGCAACATTGATTGGTGTCGGACAACCTTTACATTGACAATTGGTCTAGCTTTGTAAAAAAATAACATTAACCACACAATGGCGTGCATCATGTGCAATTCGCCCTTGTCTGTTCAAATAAAATGATCAACTGCACTGCCAAATGACTTGATTTGCATGCTAAGCATCCATTTGATTTTGTACACCGTCAACAATGAATGGTGCACCGAAACAAGAAAACATCAGTAACCGACAATATGAACAAATTGAGACAGTGTAAACAATGATAATCACAATAGCTTACTTATCATTTATAATAAACTTGCTGGTTATTACCATCAGATGGCGATAATGAATAATCATCATTTTACATGATGCACATGAACTAATTTTGAAAGATAATAATTTATTTTCTCATGCATGAGAAAATATCTCATTATTTTAACCTGTCGTACATTGCGGTAATACAAGATACAAAATTGCACTTGAAATCGAATGCTGATGATCATAGCCCTCCTCATTTTGAAATAGTTGGAGAATCAACAGATTTCATCTCACCTTGAATCGAAGCTTGAAAAATAAATCTGGAAAATTACCTAAAATTCGGTTAAAATATTGACCAGCAACCTAATTTCATATACTGCTTTCTATTATTGACTTATATTTTACTCAAGTGTCTAATTACTAGAATGGAGGGTATTTCCATCAAGGGTCTTCCAACGGTTCCAACTAAATTTCTTATTTACTTTTGATATTACCTTTGGTTAGTACTTGCATGAATGAGGTGGATGGATCTTAACTATGGTGATATAGAACTTTGCAGGTTACTGATATTATTTATAGATATTATCACGAATTTATTTTTGTGGTACATGGGAAAAAAGGAATGGAAATTATTATCTACCTTTTGTGTGATTGTTGCATCTGCTACATTACTTACATGATAAATAATTTATTGAGACAAATTTAAAACATCAATAAAAAGTCTTTTATATATATATATATGTATCTCTAGAGAATATAATATTTATTATTCGAAGATTATTATTTTATATCTGTATACATATTTGTGTGTATATATATACACAAATATATACATTGAACATTATCGTCTTTAATCAATATTGTTTTTTTTCCTACTTCAATGAGTTATGAATATTGAATTAGATCAGAATCAAAAACTAATTTATGATTTGTTATCGCTTAATTATAATATATTGAACTATTCAAAACAATGCTTCACCGATTTAAATGATAAAATTTCGTCATTGATTCATCAAGATTTCCAGTTGCAATTATCACCAACATTATTATATTCAATTGAAGAAAAATTGAATTTAATCCAGAAATATTTACAGAAAATACCTCGATTGACCAATTTTGATGAATTGAAAGCTTTTTACTTGAAAATTTATCAATTCATTCACCCAGATTACTTGGAAATTGAAAAAATTATTGTCGACTTGAATACTACTACTCAGCAAACTAAGTTGGCGGGGCTAATTATCAATTTCGTCTTTCCCCAAAAAATGTTGTTGATTATCAATTTCTTAGACACTAATGGCGATTGGTTACAAGAAATCGACTTGCCGGCGAAGCAGTTAACCGTAAGCGACTACTTAGACGATTTACCGATATGGCAATTGAATTACCAAATTTTATATAACAGCATCATTAATTACCAACGCATCTACATTAAACCAAACCAGCTGGAATTGTTCTACATTTCATTATCCAAAGAATTAACTTATAACCCCGATATCAACTTGAAATTCGAATACAGCTACAAAAATACCATCTTGCAATCAATCATTGATGCTGAAATTGAACAATCACCCCAGTCGTTCGACGATTTCCAGATCCACGTTCTCGACTTACTCGAAATCTTGACTTTCCACCTCGACTCATTCCCCAATATCATCAACTTGATCAATATCTTCGTCAAAATTTTCCAGGGCAAAGTCAAATTTGCTATAAATAACTTAAATATTACCAGGATTGATTATACCGCAAATGTCGACGATTTGAATCTGTTTTTGAATGAGAAAGTTATCCCCTTATCCCAAGAGCTAATCGCGTCCGGAACGAGGGGTTTAGCTAACCCAGCAAGATACAATGAAATCTTTAAAGTCTTGCTCCTATTCAAACAATTATTGGATAGTTTTAATTTGACCAAGATTCAAAATTTACAAGAATTGGATAACGTTTATTATCGCGATGAAATCTACTTTATGGAAATCTTGTCGAATTATAAGATTAGTCTCGACAATTTCTTGAATTTCATGGTACAATGTGATCATGACGTCGAGAAGATTATTTATGGCAAAAAGAACGAGTTTGATGAATTCGATGGCTTGATCAAAGATTGTTTCTTCGACTTGAATTACTTCACTCAAAGGTTTGATTGGGAACTGAAATTGGTCCAGGAAATGGATAAATACCATGATGAAGAACAAATAGTATAGACTTGGTTGAAAATCAAATTTTTAAACGATGTATTAGCATAAACCGATGGTGTTTGCTTACCATATCATTTTACTATTTTTTAATATAATAAAGGTCAACACGTTTGGACTATGTATTTGCTTTTACTCAATAGTTGTTACTTACCATCAGAAACATGTTGATATCACTATCAATATCGATAGGGCTATACCCATTTGTTTATCTAATAAGCGAAAGAAAACCAGCCATATCGGTACATATCGATTAATTACCATTTGTTAATCTTTACCTTGTAAACTTATTTAATTAATGTATAATATCATAATCGTAATAATTATAACAAACAACATTCTTCTGGTCTTATTCAAACCAAGGGAAAACCATTCTCAAATAAATTTGCAACCAATTTCATCTAGATCTGCTGAGATCACTATTCTAGCTTATTCTTGCCATTTTTCTCCCCCCATGTCAGTTCGTTTCCACCACACAAAGTCATTGTCCATGTGATATTTGACTAAGATGAAATCGCCTCGAGTTCAAGTGGGCTTTTCAATGTAACCTAGGTATCTACCTTCTGTAAGTAGTGTCGCAACTCTTCACCAGCATTGGTACATTTCAATTGATTGCAGGATGCATTTGCGTTTGTATTGGCATCCTCATGCAAGTGAAGGATACTGACTTGCCTAATCTTGAATCAAAGCTGAAATCTTTAGTGGACAAATATTGACTGATGATTTACCTAATAACTAACCAAGAGCAACCCACCCGATGACATATTGAAGAATTCTATTGAAATTTTTAAAAATTCTTTATATAAACAGATTTGACGCTTGCATGAACCACAAAATCTTCTTATGGTAGTTTCTGTGAACCAGACTTCTTCTTTGTTATAGTTCTCAATACTTCATAGAACTAATAAGATATATACTTCCATTATTGTTCAAATTCCAAAAAAACTGACAAAAAAAAATTTAGGAAGAGGAAGATCGACCCACAACTTTAACTAACAATTTTATAAACCTTCGTATTTTCAGGGTTGGAAAATTCCCTTTTGTGGAGAATAGTTGAGATTAAATAGAATCGTCGAAGAATGATTGGAAGTTGTTGGAAAGAGTGAACTGACTGAGATTAAATCCTTATTTGATAATTCAATTAAGATTTCAATAGTATTCGGTTATACTTGACTTCGCGCTACTGTTGTTAATACAGTTGTTTTGTGATGATTTTGTTATAACTTTTGGGAAATATAACGAATAGTGTTGGCTTTATTTGTTTAAAGATACATTCAATATTTTCAGTGGGAACAATCTGAATGATTTCCAAAGCTTTCCAGAAAACATAAAGTGAAAATACTCTGATCAAGATTCCATTTGGTACGAGGATATATAAGCACCGGTAATGGCATGGGAGTAATAGCTAGATCTGTTAGAGTATTCTGACCCTTATTTGGAATAATCAACATGACAAATGGTCGATTATTTTTACCAAATATCAGAATTGTGAAACGAGAATGCTTATTTTTCCCCTATCAATATGATATTTACACGCATTTCAGAGAAGGAGATTGGTTAATGGTAAAGTCACTATTGGTAAACGTACCACTTTAAACAATTGTCAAATTAGATAGACAAGAATAATATATTTACTAGTAAGTGAAGAAAAAAATCACATTGTTCTAATCAAGCACCAGGAATGACCAGATGATATGGAAATACCCTTAGAAGTTGGTTTAGCAATTGTTACTACAAATCAAATTCTTCATTACCACTTCTTCTGAAACTTGCTTAAGAAAAACGGTACTTTCAGGTTTCACTATGGGCGCATATCGTAAATGGCATCACTGATAAACAGGATTATGATTGAGCTGTAAGATGAATGATCATAGTGCGATTAATAAAAATAATGACTATGATAATTATTTCATAAAAACTCATTTTACAAAATTCAAGATTTTTGCAGTAGCATGAAAATAGTCTAAACTAAATCGGTCCTATGTGAATTATTTTAATTGTCCATATCATAAAAATTAGAGCACGCCAAGCGAGTTTGAAAAGATTCAACCTGCAAAACAAAAACGAAGACTTAATTTGTGTGTTTATAACTCCACCGAATTGAGTTTTAGACGAATTGCTGGTGACATGAACTTGTAAAATATTTAACAGATTATGAAGTACTGATGATCAATACATGGAATTAAATGAACATTCGAAAATGAAACTATCAATTAACTAATTTGTGTTTTCTTCTCAAAACTATTAAGTTTAACCTTGAAATAGATCTTGTTTCGATGACGGACAAACTCGGTAAAATTAAAAATTTGGTCAACTTAAATTACACGACGAAAAATAAAATGGGATTTATCACAATAGATCAATAAATCTCATGAAGCAATTGAGCAATGCATCTATGTAATGAATATTAGTGATGACTCCTTTATTTGGGTCAAGATTGAGAAATAAAACATGTCAAACTAAAATCGAAACATAAGCTATTGATGATAAGGGGAATGAAGATGACTATAAAGAAACCACAGTAAACTAACTGACATATAGTCAAGGTATACATGGTACATGAAGCATACCGTTAAAAAAAAACAATTACATAATGAGTGATGGAAGGCCTTAAATTTTGATGATGCCTTTGAAATTTATAAAGTACGCTGTTTTCACAAGAGTGGGATAATAACTAGTGCCATACCACACTTGAAAGATATTTTCACATCGAAGGTTCTGGACGTCAATTCATCATTCAACACAGATATAATATCCACCTAAGAAAAAACAAAAGACATTAAAACCACTTTTGTGGTTTTCTATATAATCAAAGTTCTGGTTTAATCACAATTGCATTTGACTGCTTACCTAGTCGGAAGAACCTACCAGTTCAATCCTTTTCAATAGTATTGGAGATGCAGTTTGCAGCCAGTATATCCATTTACCACATTTTCAATCATTTGCCCGGATTTTTGAACAAAAATTTACACCCAAGTCAACATTTTTTACATTTTCATATTACTTCTGCATAGATGAGAGATTTCCTAGGTACTCTCTGCAAAACCTAGCTTTGATTCAAGACGTTATGCTGATGGTTCAGATTTTGCAACCATTATCACGTGAGACACTTTGTGTAACGATCCTTTCGTTATAAGTTGCAACTATTATCGAACTCGGTAAAAAGTAGCTAAACTTAATCTTTAAGCTTATTTACAGACAATAAAGGGTTTAGGAGGAAAGCTGAATAGACTTTCCGGTATTTAAAGGGGGCTGATTTGGTCAATTTGTGAAATTTTGGTTCGTTACAAAAAAATTGCCAACTTTTCCTTACCAGTTGATGTGAAATCAGGCAGTAATAAGTAAAGGCAAGCCGAAATGGTTGCTAATTGGTGTGATTATTGTTTCGATTTATTTTTGAGGGAAAATTTGTTTGTATTTCAATAAAATTGGGTAATAAGTAGTTGAAATAAATGTATTGGTAATAATTAGTTGAATTAGCCAATAAGATATTAGCCCTACGGCTTTTCAAGGAGAATTACAAGCTTATTTGATACCAATTTCAAAGAATGGTACCAGTATTTTCTTTAAGAGATCAATACTTTTTGGATTATTCAAACCAGTTATAGATGAGGGTTTAGCGTTACTTTACTAGCTGTATAGCTAGAGAGTCTATCCACAGTCCTCTACATATTGCTTGTCCATGCATATACCCACCACCAAGTGAGGCAAACCTACAAAGGGTGCACTGATTTAATATTCGGCAATATGACTTTACTATCAAGATCTAACCAATTATTTTTAATCCAGCTGGTAGATACTCTTATTAATTTTGTATATTCATCGAAAATAAAATATGAAATACCCGATTACCTATCCATTATATAGCAATAACTAAGATCAATAGGATACATAAAGCTACTGCCAATATCCCTATACACCAGTCACTACCACGTTCTCGATTTTTCTCAATAAAATGGTTAATTCTCTTCACGCCTCGAGCTAATTTATTGTCTACGTTATCTAACTCCTCATCAAACTGATCAAGCATGAATCCTTGATCTTCTAATTCATTGCCCATCATCGCTGCTTGTTGGTTCAAGTTTCTCATTGTATCGTGTATAGAGTCTAATTGTATGTCTTGTTCTTGAATCATTTCCTGTTGTTGAAATTGATTGTATGACGATTGTTCAAACGGGTTTTCAGGATTACTTTCTTGACTTATTCGATTAGACATTGTTGTTATTTCCCGAGGCTGATGTTTTTGATTTCCTAGAGTTTGCCATTCATTTTCAATATCATTGATGTTACGCTTTATATCTTGAAGTATTTGTTTTCTTTTGATTATATCTTGCTTTTTCAACTGAAATTTATCCGGTTGCTGTTCAGATATCTCCACAGCTTGCTGTAAGTCCTGGTATATCTCTTGTAATTCTTGATAATTATTAGTATAATCATTGTTTATGTCATTATTGGCAGAATTTGCTCGTTTTTGTTGCAAAATAGCTTCTAGGCTTTGAATAGTTGTCCATGCATCATCCTTTACCTCATTAAATGGATCCATTGGTGCAGCTTTGTACGTTTCTACCAGAGTACTATAAATATAATCTTGTCCTTTGGTTTTTTGAATTCGCATGCAGGGCCAGTTTGTTAACTAACAGAGAATCAAAACAAGCTCTGGAACCATCAAAACTATAGAGAATATGGACTTATCAGCAATCACAGAGTCAGCACCAGTAGAAGAGACCAACAAGCCAGTTGAAACCGCAAACGGGGGCGACGTAACCATGAAACTGGAATCACCTGAAAAATCAGCACCAATAAAACAAGAAGCTGAACAACCAGTGTTGAAGAAAGTTAAACTAGATAGTTCTCGAGAAGCATCTGCAGATGTAGAGAGTAATGGTATTGCTGCTCATGGACCGCCAATGCATGAAATAGTTGGTGGTTCTTCAATAAGACAATATTTGAACAAGAATATGACGAAATATGTGTTGGAGGGATTGAAGGAGGTTGCTAACAAGAAACCACAAGATCCATTGATATACTTGGGGGAATATTTGGTGGAAAAGGGCAAATTGTTAAAAGAAAATGAAAATGAAGAAAAGTAAGAAATATGAAGATGAAGAAAATTAAGATAATTGGTCATAAAAAAAGTACATGCCCATTTAGAATAAACAATCTGGATATAATGGTAGAATAAGCGCTGAGGTCTTGAATGAATTGAGCTTAGTATTTCAACTTCATCAACTCAATCATTCAAATTTCATTTGAATTTCATTCTTAAAGTCTACCATTAGGATGTCCATATTGAAGATATTGTAATATTTGTACCATTTGTATATATAATCTATAATGTATTTATTATTTCATCAGTATTCATTGCAGCTTCCTTGATACCCTAATTAAATACGATACATAACATTTATTAAACAAAAAAAAATCAACTTGAAAGAATTACATAGAGAGAGGATATTGACTACATTACCTTCGCTTGTTCTTCTGATGATAACTATATAACTTTATGGTGTATTCCTAGTATGACATCTACCATAGCAACCCATTACATAATCAATGTAGCAAAAGTCTCATAGTATGGAAAATCAAAAGAAGACGCCATCATATAGTAGGAGAGTTCACATTCTACACAATTCTACAACTAAGGAGACATGGCAAAGGCTGCTGCTTCTAATTCACATGAATTGAGACCTTACTATGACCATGACACTTTTAACGCAGGGTATTCTGTCATATATAAACCTGGAATTGGTTTAATTAATACTGATACAAATAAACCATTATCTTCTTCAGTCACTTCCAGTGTACAGTCGATAAATAATAGTGGCAATAGTGGTATAAACTTTGGTGGCAGAAATTTAGGTATACATGCTTCAGATAAGGCTTTAGGCGATAAGAATTATGTTTCTGATTTGGAATTCCAAGAGTATTTTGATGTGAACAATTTAATTGAATTGTTCAAGAACCTATTGACCAATTTTGCTAAGAATTATTGTAAAGTTTTGGTGTCACAACCGCTAGAAATTGTCAGGTTGTACTTGCAGGTTGGTAAATTTGATTTTAAGGACAGTTTGGGTTCGAAGAGTCTGAAATCAAAGACCACCAATTCAACGCAGTCTTCTTTGTTGCTCTCTGAGCTAAGTGAGACTGAAGATGATGACGATATTGATTACTTTCTGTCGAATATTGTGGATGTGAATAAAAATAATGAGAAAAAATATCTTGGTAAGAGCGCTAATATTACTTCTAGTCAGATTCAGGAAAATTGTAAGATCCAGCCCATTTCGTTGCATACCATGGACATAATGACATCCATTGTGTCGAAAGATGGTCCGTTTGCATTATTCAAGGGGGTTAACGCTAGTTTTATCTATTCAACATTATCGCACACGATCGAGGCCTGGATTACCGGGTTTTTATCGCCATTTTTAGGTATTCCCGATCCGTTTTTCCTTGATTTGACCCATTCAAATGATCCTTTCAAATCGTTATGGCTTTCGGTATCTGCATGTGTATTAACTGGTTTAATATTAATGCCATTGGACTTGATTCGAGTTAAATTTATGATTACGCAATTTAATAAACCCATTGAAATCAAGGAGGAAACTGCCAACACCCAAGAAGAGCTCGTGGTCATTCCTAAATACAACACTAGATCAGTACGTGAATCTCTAAGAAACTACCCCTTACAATCGTTATTAAAACCTCCATCCTCAATCACCTTGTTGACAATTTTGCATCAATTTTCCCAAAGTATATTCAGAAAAACAGCACCATATGTCCTATTCATCAAATTCAATATTGATAACTATAGTGCTCCGAATGTGTATACCTTTGTGAATCTTTTGCTGTTGATCTTTGAGTTCTTCATAAAATTACCGGTGGAAAATTTGTTAAGAAAAGAACAAGTGAGATATTTATTGAGACCAAAAACATTGGCTGAAGACCCCATGAAGGTGTTAACTATTGAAAATCCTCAGGAAAATCTAGTGATCAACTTTAATGATTATCAAAGCGATCCAAATGCTTCGACATTTACCAAAATTAAACAATTGGGTTTGTTCAACGGTTGGAGAGTTGGTGTGCTTAATGTCGTTGGTTTCTGGGGTTATAATATTTTGAAAACCAATAGTGGTGAACTAATCGCCGAAAAATTATAAGGAGTTTAAATGTCGGTTATTGTATATATTTTAATGATAAATGGAAATAAATTTGAAAATATATGTAATTCAAGCCTATTCTAAGTATACGTTTTAACTCGACGGTAGCCAGACACGTTTGGTGTGTTTAGCTGATTCGTGAATTATCACAAATTTGAGGGCTGGCCTCGTTGACTTACAAAATATGAGATTACATTCAAACATGCATGGTAGCTACCTAATAGGTGACAATGCTAAGGAAGAGTCGTTCCGAAACAGTTTTGACTTCAATCGCAATTTTTATAATCACCAACCCCATAAAACATTTTTTTGGACTCTCTACCATGATTTAACCAATCCGTGGGCCAAAACTAAGTATTCTTCCACAACTTACTTATCAAAAACGTCCACAACAAGCATGTTTAATAACATCCATTCTAAACTGATCCAATATCTCATTTGGAGCAGCCAAACATTGATATTGATATCTAAGATTGTACAAAATAATATCATTGATGCTTATTTGGACCTTTCTGATTTGGGTTGATCAATGAAAAAACATCCTTCAATAGCCGTCTATTAACGATGGATGTATTGATTAACTTGATTTGGTTATACTTGATTGCTATTGAAGATATTCACGTGATGCAGTATGAGTACAACAATAGATCGAGTCAACGCAACATGAAATTTAAACGGTCAAGATTTAGTAAATAGGAAGGTAAAATGTATATAAAAACTCAATTGGAGAATAAGTTTTGGGGAGACATGAGGGGTATTTCAGCATAGCAGCTCACTTCGTGTTGCACCTAAGCCAACTTTCTCAACCGAGGGATAGGAGTATACACGATTGACTATTAATTAGACAGAGATTATTGATTGTACTCAAACCTTGTTCATGAAGCAGTAATAGTATCACCAAACAGTAATATGTTCAAATTATAGTGTAATTGTATACTGATAAATATTGGGTAACATCCACAATCATTTGTTGCTATGAATAGAACCCCACGTAATGCATATTTTATTTATTTCGAGAAATGTGGGGGATACTCGTACGGGTTTGTTGAAAATAATTGAATTTTATTAAATAGTTTAAGACTTTGATTGAAGTTTGATGACTTTTGGAGTGTTTTACTCTTGATATTGTTACTAAAAGCATAATGAATCATACTTGGTGGACTTATTTATATCAATTTTAGCTATACACAACGTTTTATAGTTGGGGTAATATCTCAACGCGGGAAAATATTCTCAATCGGGAATTGGTTCCATAACCCCATATTGTCAATAAACCCAATGGCTAATACAAGGGGTAGGACTGTGGTATAAATACACATTCAAAAGTACTAATTATAACCACAAACTATAATTTACAATGAATTGTGGTGAGATAGATATTGAGGATGCAATTGAGAAACTTACTCTTAATGAGAAGATCTCCATGTTGGCTGGGGTTGACTGGTGGCATACTGTCCCAGTACCTCGTTTAAATATTCCTTCAGTGAGAGTGAGTGATGGTCCCAATGGTGTTCGAGGCACTCAAGCCACTGGTGGTTTGCCTTCAAATTGTTACACTTGTGGTACTGGGTTAGCCGCTACTTTTGACAAAGATTTGTTATATGATGTCGGTGAAATGATGGGTAAAGACGCTATAGGTGTAGGTGCTCATTGTATTTTAGGTCCTACTTGTAATATCTTGAGAAACCCCCTTGGTGGTAGATCATTTGAATCGTATTCTGAAGATCCACTTTTATCGGGTCATGTTGCTTCGCAAATCATTAAAGGTATGCAATCTCAAGACGTTATGGCTTGTATCAAACATTATGTTTGTAATGATCAAGAAGATGAAAGATTAAAAGTGGATACCATCTTATCAGATCGTGCTTTACGTGAAATTTATTTGAAACCGTTCCAAATTGCTATCAAAGATTCAGATCCCAAATCGTTAATGACCTCGTATAACAAAGTTAATGGCGAACATGTTTCCCAAAGCAAAGGTTTGTTGCAGGATATTTTAAGAAAGGAATGGGGGTATGATGGTATGCTCATGTCTGATTGGACCGGTGTTTATTCTACTAAACCGGCAATCGATGCTGGGTTAAATCTTGAAATGCCAGGTCCCAGTACTTTTAGAAATGCTGCTGTCAGTCATGCCGTCAATAATAGTGAAATTGATATTGAAGCCATCAATGATAATGTCAGATATATTCTTAAATTTGTTAATCACGGAATCAAATCAGGTATTCCCGAAAATGCTGAAGAAAAAAGTAACGACACCCCTGAAGCTAGAGCCATGTTAAGGAAATCAGGAGACGAATCCATTGTTTTATTGAAAAATGACAATAACGTCTTGCCGTTATCGAAGAAGGCTATCGACACCCAAAAATCAATTGCAATCATTGGCCCTAATGCTAAGGAATGTATCTATTCCGGTGGTGGATCAGCTTCATTGAATGCGTCGTATTTAACTACTCCATATGATGCCATTAAAGCCAAATTTGCAGAGGGCGGTGACACGGTTCATGTTGATTACACTATTGGTGCTACGAATTATAAGACTTTGCCCGATATTGCTAAATTGGTTGTTAATGCCGACAATAAACCTGGTTTCATTGGTAAAATCTATAACAAACCACCATCTGATCCATCTCGTGAATTGGTTGATACCGTCACTTATTCGACGACAAAATTAAGATATTTTGGTTATAATAATTCCAAACTTGACGGGAATTGGATGTACGTTGATTTCGAAGCTTTCTATACCCCAGACGTTACAGGAGAATATGAGGTCGGATGTAGTGTATTTGGTACCGCTCAGGTCTTCATCGACGGAGAATTAGTTGTCGACAATAAAACTGTGCAACATGCTGCTAATGGATATATCATTGGATTTGGATCTGCAGAAGAAAGGGCCACAATTCATTTAGAAAAAGGTAAAAAATACCTTATTAAAGTTGAATTTGGATCTGGTTCAACTTCAACTTTGCCTATACCCATTGATTCTAAAGGGGCAGTATATTTCGGTATGTGTCTTAAAGTCGATCATCAATTGGAAATCGATAAAGCAGTTGAAATTGCAGCCAAGGTTGATAAAGTTGTTTTTGTTGTTGGTATTAATAAAGAAATCGAAACTGAGGGCTTTGATCGTGATACTATGGATATTCCAGGATATACCAATCAATTAGTTTCTGCAGTTGCTAAGGTTAATAAGAATGTAGTTGTGGTCAATCAATCGGGCTCTGCAGTTACGATGCCTTGGGTAAATGAAGTCCAATCAATTGTTCAAGCATGGTATGGTGGTAACGAGACTGGTAACACTATTGCCGATGTATTATTTGGAGATGTCAACCCCGGTGGTAAATTGCCAGTCACATTCCCAATTAAATTAGAACATTGCCCTTCTCATCTTCATTTTGGTAGTCTGAATGGTCAAGTCTTTTATGGTGAAGACATATATGTCGGTTATAGGTACTATGAAAAGTCCGATAGACAAGTATTGTTCCCATTCGGTTATGGATTGTCATATTCCAAATTCGAATTGAGTGACTTGAAAGTTAATACTACCAAAGACAATATCACCATCAAGGTTTCCGTCAAAAATACGGGTGAAGTTGCAGGATCTGAGACAGTCCAGGTTTATATTCAACAAGTTAATCCAAGTATCACTAGACCGTTTAAAGAATTGAAAGATTTTGGAAAGGCGCACTTAGAACCAAATGAAAGCAAGGTTGTTGAATTATCAATTCCAATTCAGGAAGCGACATCATATTGGAATGTTGCCAAGAGCAAATGGATTTCAGAAAAGGATACTTATAATATTTTAGTTGGTAATTCGTCTGACAATATCACCTTGAATGATTCATTTGAAACAGACAAAACATACTACTGGTTAGGTTTATAGATTTGTGTATGGATAAATATATTATAGTCTAGTAGTGTTGATATTATTAAATAAACTATAAGTTTTGAAAGACATGATATATAATACAACAAAAACAAAACCACATTAACTAGTCCAGATCTCTTGACTAGATTTGGGTGCAAAAAAAACCTTAAATTTTAATTTGGATTTACAGCCAGCTGTATATGCAACTTTCAGATTGATCGGAGACATGAGGTTGCATTGAGTCAACAGTATTTGATTCTAAATGAATTCGTTCCACAAACACGCTTTATGTTACTGTAGTAATTATTATGAAGTCAAATTACCAGAATAATCACTAGAAAAAGGGTACCAATGGACGAAAATTTCGGTTTAAATGGAGTTTATCTGCTCACGTATAATATTCCTTGCATTTACTGCACCTAAGCCTTGGTAGACACTAATTTCGAACTATCCTGGTTTAGACAACTCAATGGCATCAAATGTCGGGTCGATGATTGCCTAGAAATTTATTTCTTGGAACCAAGAAAATAAACTGGATAAGGGAGTCAATGATACGGAATGTTTTATGCTCTACTCCAAATTCTCTAGAATTTCTACACTAAGTCACTACGTGTATTAATTTTATGCACCCAGCCAAGTATTCCTTTTTACAACAATTATATCCGATAAACCCACATGTACTTAGGATGCACACTAAATGAAACAAGCAATGGGCTATAACAACTACACGTTAATGGCTAGCAGTCGGAGTAACCCTAGATGAGAATATGCCTAACTGGGTAGGAATATAGATTTAAAGGTCGAATAGCGCATATTTAATAAGATTGCCCTGGCGATTCAAAAAATCAAACGGCATGTAAATCATGTCGAATAGCACTAATGTTCAAGACTCGAGTTGAGATCAAATACTTTAGCCATAGATAGAATACCATTTTACAACATCCTTACAGTAGAATCATTTACGAATACAATTATTACCAGATTGGGAATATGAAATAGGCTAAGCGCTAGGTAAGTTTTTTGAAGACGCAAAGACTCAGTATATTCCAATTTGAGATATCTATGATATCAATAAACCATTTATATTACAGTCAAGATTAGGAACAAAGTGAAAATAATCAACCATTAGTGACAATATACCCTATAAATCTCGAAAACTCTTGATTTGCAAGATTTTCCAGGTTTAGGTAAGTTTTCACCTCATAGAGAGTACTAGAAAAGAGGAGAGAAAACCTATCAATATAGTAAGGTTATGACAATGTTGCGATCAACGTAGTTGATCGTATATCCGTAACTATATTTGATCCTTTGAAACTACACGAGTTAATCGGTCAAAGGTGTTACTTGTTTCATCGCCTAGTTCGTTTCTCGGTTGTAACTTCGTTGTTCCTGCAATGGCATCTCTCATGTAGCACTCACTAATTCTATAATCGTAAGCTTGATTGCCAGATCGAGTCGAGGTGAAAGTTTATTTCGCCTGAGGTTAAAGATGATTTTGGTACAAATGTTGTCATTTTAAGAGTTCCTTTTCATAAATATATAGTGTTATTACTAAGGCGTTTTATCTTTCCCTCTCATTCTTCTCTTTATCTCTTTTACTGCACTCTTTTCCATTCATTATCCTCTATTCTCTTTATGTGTCAGTATTATTTTTTTCGCTTGTGATTAAGGCGGTTGTTTTATTTTTTAGCCATTTACGAAATTGAATTTATTTATATTGCTCCATCTCCCAGTTAATATTTTCTAAAGCTGTCTGGTATTGATCTAAGTACATTGTTGATTCACTTGTGCTACTCTGGTATCAGGTATTTCTAGTTTGACATTACTAGTGCATCTCCATTGCAAGTTACTAGTCATTATTTGTGATTTTGGAAAGTGGGTTGCATAATTTATTGATTACTTTGATCTTTTCAACGGAAATTTACGTGAATTATTGAAGTCTGGATTGGTAAATCTTGTGTATATCGGTTTATTGTTTGGTTGTGTTACGTTTGTGACATAGTTTATGCTTACAATGCTTCAGTTCAAATCGAAATATTCATTACCAAAACGAATAGTCAACTTCATACCATTGGTGGTCTTGCTTCTACTATCATATTTGGTGGTAATAAATTTTAAATCAAAGCCGTCATTTTTAATCAATTTAGATTCGCATGATTCGAATTTGATAATCAATGACTTGAAATTCACGAAATGTTGGTTCAATTGTAAATTCGACGATTACCAACCAATTGAAATCGTTTCCAGTGGATTTTCCACTTGGTATCTCCTAGTAAAATATCAAAATATCAATCAAAGCTCAAAAATCTTGATTGATATAAGTTTCAATCCGGTGGAAAATATCGAGCCCGGGTGCATTGTCGAAGAAGAAGTTACTATATACAAGCAAAAAGTCTACAAGACATATTTCTTGAATACTCCCGATACAATCGATGAAAATTTGCTCTTGATTAGATCAATTGATATTCTCTATGGTAATGAAGATTTCCATGACTATCGATCATACTGGAACGCAGTGCCCTTTCCCAAGTTGATTAATTCTTATGATGTTTATCCCTTTATTTCCACGATGAAATTATCAAACGCACAAAACAATCAATACAATCAAGAAAATTTAGATTTATCCAAATTGAAAAATCTTAATTCAATCAGCCTGCATGATTCGTCAAAATTTAAAATCTTACAATTGTCCGATTTGCATTTTGGCTTGAATAAAGGTCATTGTATAAATAAAAAGAATTGCAAATCCGATTTACGAACGTTAAAATTCATGGATTCGATTATAATTGATGAAAAACCAGATTTCATAATTATCACTGGAGACTTGTTTGACTTGCACCGATTGAAATCTCCTACGTCTGGACAAATGAAATCAATAATTATTAAATCTTTACAACCAATTTTACAACATAAAATCCCATTCATAATAACCTTTGGCGAATCAGAATTGAATGTGCAAGCAGATATCAGTGATTTTAAATTATCGATAATAAAATTCCTTGCTACGATTCCTTACTGTTACAACTCGATACCGATTGATACGTCATTACACGGAAAAACCAATTACAACTTACAGGTTTATAATCAAGATAAATCTCAACATGGTTTGATTTCCATTTTGGATACCGAGGGAAATCAATTGCAAGAATCACAAATTAATTCAATATATCGTGAGAACCCAGCTGATTATAAATTAATGTTTTTCCACTACCCCATCCCTCAATTTAGACCACCAGGTAAATTCAAGATTGTTGGTGATTATAATGAAAAGCATCCATTAATTTCAAATACTAATAAGAAATTTCTCGGCGATATTATAAAATGCGGCTACAATGTCCTTAGTGTAGGACATGAACACGAAAATGATGCATGTATATTACAAGAAAAAGACGGAAGATCAATTTGGTTATGTTATTCGGGAATCACGGGTGATTCTGGTGAAACGAAACTAAATATGGAATTCGAACGCCGGGTTCGAGTGTTTGAAGTCAATTGGGATAACAAGCAATTGTTAAGTTGGAAAATCAAAGAAGGTGGTGAAAAGTTTGACTATCAATTAATTCATAAAATTGAAAAATAAACAACTGGTTGTTTAGCTGTACATGGCATGTGTATATACATAGATTATAGATAATATACATAGTAAATGTCAAGTCAATTGGGCAACCCGGGTAAATGCTAAGTCGGGAATCCCGAGTAAAAATTGTCGGTAATATTGTTAACTAGGGGCCAAAATATTTGCAGCCATTTTTTCGACTTCGACTTGCTTAACAATACATTGGATAAATGGTTAAATTTCCCAAAGCAATCATTGAATGACGCTATTTGATTCAGTTGACAACATTGACTTCTTCCCAATTGACACTGTTAATTAACTCATGAGTCAATAACCGACCTTTTTTCGGTAACCCCTACAGTTGCAAAACACATAAAATAATGCCACATTCCACGCCACGGACCCACAGTTAATGAAAATCCCCATTGGCCATGATTTTTAATATATTAATATTTGTTTTCTTTAGTTTTATCATGGCAAACATCCAACAACTTAGTCTTCCAGCACTTGACTGGAAATATGATCAATTAGAACCATATATTTCTGGTGAGATTAATGAGATCCATTATACTAAACATCATAAAGCCTATGTTGACGGGTATAATAATGCCAGTCAGATTTTAGCTTTGGCAGAGGCCGATGGTAGAGTCGATGATGTGTATGCTCAATTGCAGAACCTCAAGTTCTTTTCTGGTGGCCATATCAATCATTCATTATTTTGGAAGAATTTATCCCCCAATGATGTTTATGGAGGCAAATTACCTGAAAAGGATAGTCCACTCTATAAACAAGTCATTGAACAGTATGGTTCATTTGACAATTTGATTGCTATTATCAATAAAAAATTAGCTAGTGTCCAAGGTTCAGGATGGGCGTTTTTGGTCAAGAATGTCGATGGAGACACATTGGATGTGGTTTCTACGGCTAATCAGGATACTGTAGGCTCTCCTTATGTTCCTTTGATTGCAATCGATGCTTGGGAACATGCTTATTATTTACAATACCAAAATGTCAAAGCTGATTATTTCAAGGCTATTTGGAATGTCATTAACTGGAATGAAGCAGAATCGAGATATTCTGCCAAATGAGAAGATATTCGGCTAAATGAGAAGAGTACGAGTTAACTTAGTATATTGTTTTAATTGTTTTTAGTTTTATTATATGAATTGAAATTGATAAAGTGTTAACTGTAATGATACAGAATTGCCATTATAGGAAAGTACCACTATGGTCTTTAGCAACAATTATAAATTCCAAAATATTAGACAGCACCAGTATAAAGTACACCAGTGACAACTCTACAATTACTTATTAAGCGTATCTTACTATATTAATCTATCTCTCAATTAAACACCAACAGATAGATTCAAATAAATGATTCAGCAACCTATAAAATACCCGCATTTCGCATAGCGTCTAATTATATTTCCTGTGGAGTATTCATGTCATACGATTATAACGAATAAAGTTTAAGGTTACGTAGTAAGGGTACTTTATGGGTCTAACATCATAATGTAAAATAAACACATCAACAAACTAGCACAATTGGTAATTCCAAAGTCATCATAGAGCATTTAAATTACAAAACTGGTTAGAGGAATTATCGCATATTGACAGTACCCCCTCAACTATACTTACAATTTTCAACAATCGTACCACTCCACTAACAATGGGTATCATAATCATTCTCTATACGACCCCACTTTAGTCTACTTATTAGCTTGACTATTAAACTCTACCCCATCTCTAGTTCCATCTCCATCAAAGCGTCACCCCCATCACCAATAATTGCCTGCATCTGCATAATCTACCCCACATTTTTAGGGGTTGATGAAAAATTGGAGTTGGAGTGGTTAGAATGGTATGAAAATGGATGAAATGATTGGGAGAATTGATGTATACTACTAATAGATCTACTGGATCCACCAGATGATCTTTTTTCCCCTTTTTTTCTGGTTAATTTTGATGATGGTTGTCATTCAAGGGTGAACAGATCGCACCAGTATAAATACCCCAGAAAAATCACTCCCTTTGGAATATTAGAAATTTTTCATTTGCATATTTCACACCATGGCAGCTACATTACATCCTAAATTACAATTACCTGAATTAGACTACGGTTTAGATTCATTAGAAAAGACTTTACCAAAGCCTTTGATTGATCAGCATTACCAGTCCCACAAAACTCATATCGATGAGTATAACACCGCAGTTGAGTTCATGCCTGCGTGTAGAAGAAGATCGAGTGTCGCTAGTGACTCTGAGATTAACCAAAGTAAAATCGATATGTTGGCTGAACAACACCAAAATTATTGCTTGTTTTGGAAAAACTTATCCCCTAAAGGAGGTGAACCTAAAGGTGAATTGGCTAAACAAATCACCAAGCAATTTGGTAGTTTGGACGACATGATTGACAAATTCGATGAAAAATTAGAAAAAACTACTAGAGGTTGGGTTTTCTTAGTTAAAAAAAGAGGTAGTCCAGATTTGGATATTGTCGATAGAACTGTCCCTCTTGCTTCTATTCCTTTGTTGGTTATTGACGCCTGGGATGAGAACAAGGAAGAACAATTTAATATCTCCAGAGAAAAGTATTTCTCTGAAATTTGGGATGTTATTAACTGGGATGAAGTTGAAAGAAGATTTGGCAGTGAAAATATGGCCATCGATGAGGATAGTGAATAAACCACCTGGAAGGTGGACTACACTCTGTGGCGGAGTCACTGGGTGGACCGGAGGAGAGTGGTGTTGCTTGTGTGGTAATTATCTTGCTAAATTTGAATTTTGTGGGGTGATTTTCATATTATCAATACTTGATGTGGTTTTTTAAGCGCACTTTCCTAGGTTTTGCTTAGATTACGTTTACTATTTTGTTTACTTCATTTTGCACAAACATTGTGGAATAGAAATTAAGTTGATCTTTCTTGGTTTATCTAAAATTAAACCTATTTCTTTCCATCTTGTTCATTGTTTATTTTCCCTTCGTCATCTTTTTTCTCCCTTTTACTCTTACGAATTATGAAACCCCAAAAAAAATTAGATGTGTTATGCTTAGTTATGATTTATGAATATAAAATTTATATGAAGTGCTGTAGATTAATTGAAGGAAAGTTTGTTCTGTGGATGTTACATGGCAACCCATTAACATTTGTGGGGCATTTTAGTCTAATTTAACAAAATACATGGACCCGGCAGCAAAAGCATGCAATTGTATATACTAAGTTCAATTCAATAAAATGACTTATACAACATACTTGCTTACAAAGGCGTTCCATTCAGATGATCATTTAAATAAAAACTAGGCTATACAATAATATTGCCATTTGTGTGGGGTTCTTTTGGTGAAAGTAATCCGAGATGCTGGTTAGTTTTGTACAATTGTTTATTTGAAATAGATGTCCATTTCAGTTTATGTAATCACAAATGATAAGTCGGGGGGAGACTCAAAATTCTTGACCTCCTGTGAGTGCATAATCTAAAATCTTTGAATAATTGGGGGCATTTGATGTCAGCTTGGCCAATCTTCGTGTTGTTTCAATTTCAAATAACCGTTTAGTTATCTAATCAACTTTTATTAATTTGGACTATTTTATAGTCTTTTACTGTTGAATTATATTGTCATTATCATTGTCGTTGTCTTGTTTGTGATCTTCATTTTTATGCTCATCAGGCATTTGTCTCCATGGCATTGGATGATCGTGGTGTCTCCATAACAATGAAAGATCATGAGTTTCAAGGTTGTAGCTGACATTAACTCTGCTATCGCAATTCAAATAATTCGATGGAAGCTTGTCAACTTTTCGTGGGGGGGCATATTTCACATCTCGATGGCAACATAGTACAAACCCAATGCGTGAAGTCTTTCTGGGTTTGGTATCGGTCAAATGAATATTCAAATTATTATTAAGTTTTTCTTGTAACGGGAAATAAATTAAATTAGATAAAGTCGTAACCAATTCAAAAGCAAAATCGTCGGTTTCATCGACTTTTTTAGAAATTGACGAGAATAACGTATCAACTTCTAATTCGTAAGGTTTGTACTCATCGAATTTGCGGAATTTCTTGATTTTATTGATAGTATCATATTTATTCATCCTGTCACGGGTGATTTCATCAATGAAGTGAGCAATGCCCGATAATTTGAATTCTTGTAAAGAACTGTCTAGTTTTGCAAGGAAGAGTTCCTTGGGGTTTTTTTGGGGGATTTTCTCTAACCAATTGTCAATATCTGATAAAGATAATATGGGTATAGGAGTTTTTATGCTATCATTTCGGCATTTCTTACAAATCTTATGATTAGTGAAGAACTCATCAAACGGTTTCAGCACTTCACATTTTATACATTTTTTCATGGCCAATGCAATTGAATTCAAAATTTCATAATGACAAGTAAAACAATTTAATTCATTAAAATCAATAATACTTTTGAATTTTCCACACCTAGGACACTTTATCAAAGAAACCTCGTTTAAAGGTTTGTCGTTCATATGCAATTTCGATCTCTGTTTCAATAAACTTTTTCGTTTCGTAGGACTCTTTGGATCTAGACATTGATTACAACGCTTTCTTTTAGTAGGAAATGTATCTTTATGGCGATAATTACGACAGACAGAGCATCTCCTGTAATCTGGATTCATCCTCTTGGGTATTGGTCGTGAATCTTCGTATTCCTTATTAATCGGTACATGTTCAGGTTTAGGGATATGTTGAACTTTGAATTGGAATTTAGGTTCGGAATTCAACTTAGGTTGTGCAAAACGTCTATCATACTCAGATATACCAGTCATATCCTCACCATTGGCTAGATATTGTCTATTTTTCAATGCAAATGATTCGTATTTTTGACCTGCTGATGCTCGTGTATAGAAAAATTCAACCCTGCCAGAACAGTGGCCAGTTACGTGAAGAGATGCGGCTGGTTTGAAAGGACATCATTTAGCAGTTTGCATCTATAACAGTAGAAATAACAGAATATTTATACATATCCTACAATACTAATTGAAGTGAGATACATAGCAAGCTTTATTGTGCAAGGGTTCATACGTACCAATACTCCTTTTCTCAGCCGCATGGGTTGCTTGAATCAATTGCAAAAACAGAAGAGTAAACAGAAGAGTAAATTATCATAGAATGAACTATACTCATGAACAGTTAATTTTATTCATATATATGTATATATATATTAACTCATAACTTCATTTAATCATAAACATAAACAATTTTTATTTTTTTAATACTACTACCAAACTAATCTTTTTTCAAATTATCAATTTCATCTTGTAACTTATCAATAGTTTCCTTTTGTTTGTCCAACTTCTTTCGTAATTGTTTGATTTGTGCTGCTTCTTGTGCCTTGTAATAAACATTTTCTTGGGCTTGTTCCTTTTCAGAAAATTTCCTATGACCTTGGTTGATAGCCCCCTCCGTAAATAAAATATTGGACATGGAAATAGAGCGAACCGATGTTCTTATCAAGTTGGTTTTAATAATTGTTCTAATCATAATTGAAAGAATAAATTTGTCAATTTGAAAATTAAGGGATTATTGTAAAAAATCATTCAAAACTTAAATGATTGACACATGACTTCCCCTCAAAATCTTAGATAATGGGTTGCAAAAGTCAATGTTTTGTTGGTGTCTGGTTAGTAATTGGAGAAGACTCAGATGTAATCTAAGGGTTAATCTGGGAGGTTTGGATGGGTTGAAGTACCCACTTGTAATATTTACAAATCGGGAGTTGGTGAAATGAAAATTTCAATAAATCTTTTTGAACCAAAGTAGATAAACTCATAAATTATAAGTTTCTCTATCTGTATTGCTATCTTTTCATTAGTGTCTACTATTGTTTCATCTATATTCTATTTGAAATGTGGTATTTATGACGTTAACGATCATCTATCTGCAGGACTTGATTTTTCCAGTCTCATCTCATCTCGTACAAATAATCTTTCATACATTTTTCATTAACAATTTATTATTGTAATTATCATGGGTAAGGCTAAGAAAACAAGAAAGTTTGCATTGGTCAAACGTACATTGAATGCCAAAGATCCTAGAATAACTAAAAAAACTCAAGAAAATTCTAAACAAGATCCAGAATTAACCAAAAACATCCCCCAAGTATCTTCAGCATTATTTTTCAAATTCAATGAAGCTATTAAACCACCATATCAAGTATTAATCGATACGAATTTCATCAATTTCTCGATTCAAAAGAAAATCGATATTATCAAAGGGTTAATGGACTGTTTGATGGCTAAATGTATTCCAATTATCACCGATTGTGTCATGGCAGAATTGGAGAAATTGGGTCCTAAATATAGAATTGCTTTGAAATTAGCTAAAGACTCTAGAATTCAAAGATTAAGTTGTAGTCATCAAGGTACTTATGCCGATGACTGTTTGGTCAATCGTGTTATGCAACATAAATGTTACATTGTTGCCACCAATGATGCTGATTTGAAAAGAAGAATTAGAAAAGTCCCTGGTATTCCTTTGTTAAGTGTAGGTGGACATGCCTACGTTGTGGAAAGATTGCCTGACGCTTTTTAGAATTTTGCAAGTCGCATAAAAAATCTGTTTCTATTGCTGCAAAACAATTTACAATTAGACGCCAATGATTTCAATGGATACACCTGCGAAAAAGGTAGTATTGGAGCTGGTATATGACATACTAGACGACAAAGAGAACGAAGGCAAGCCATTAATCCAATTTAACTCATCGCCCAAGACAAAACTGAAACTAGTTATTCCCAAATCACCAAACTCAGTTAAATATTATCAGAATCTGACTCCAAATACCACCAATGAAATAGACGACCACAATACTTCGCATACTACATATGATTCATCTATAAGAGACTTACATTGCTTGTATCAAAATTTGAATGTTGAAGATGAAGATCAATGTGTGGATAATCTACTTGACAAGTTGGTTAATTTATCTATACAGCCTATTATAGTTCCCAATTACCAAATCAAAGATGAAGATCCTATTTCGTTAAATTTCATTCGATTATTAATGACTTATAATAAATTATTGAAACTTGTGGTTGACAAAAACCACCAAATCAATTTAGTCCATGCTCAAAAGAAAATTATTTTGGAAAATATCAAACGTCAACTGGATGATTATTATTCAAGTTCGGACAATGAGATTACTTCTCCGTTGAGAACCCCTTTTGATGAAGAGGAATTTGATAATACCAATGAGAGTGTGGGTAGTTAGGAAAGTAGTATATAAGTTATAAAATCAATAAGTTTTTAATTATTTTCGTAGTAGTGCCACAGATTAAAATAAATGGTCTAAGCAGTGATTGTTTATTTAGATTTAAGTGCAATATTACTTTACGATATCTTTAAAAAGAAGTAACTTCTAATACCCTGAACGATTCTAGATTTCAAGTTGCAATACCACATTTTGTGGCAAATGAGAATGTATTATAAACCACGTCATTGTAAGTTCATATGCAAGCACTTGTGAAACCATCTGAGTGATATTCAGTAGTCAAAGATCGACGCTACTGGAAAATACTAAACACCGAGAAAAAAAATTAAAACTACTTCTATCCAAACAAACGCGCTAGAAATAGACCCATTGTATCATCTATACCTCTACTACTTCTACTACTGGTACTTGGTCTATGCCTGAAGCAGCACGTCACGTAAGCCAACATGACGTTGCATTGTTTACTGTCGAGAATTGTTTCACAACATTAAAAAAATACGAGCATGTACAAGGGGTAGTTTCACCAGTTAAGCCGATGAGCGCAAATAATACCAAAAGGTAAAACTCGCGTATCAAAACATTCAACAAATGGTCTGATCAGTAGTATCAAACATAGATCTTACAACATTTAGTCTACGAGTAATTTGTAGATTGTAGTGGTGAAATATGTAGTAAAAAATGTGGCAGCACAAGTTATGCATAATAGTTTTCACCAATAATCTTCTTTCATCAGTAACACATCACACTAGAATTGGATATAGACCATAATAGAGTTGAAGCAATTTACAATTGTTTAGAGTATTTAGACGATACATTGCTTTGCTATGGTGAATCTAGATTCCTCCGGTCCAAAGCGATCATATTCCATACGCGACTCAATAACGCATTCCATCTCGAATTTGTCTTTGCATGCGATTGTTTCACATGGCCATAAGAAGGCTAAGGTAGAGTACGGTACTAGAGAGCTAACCAGTTTGGAAGTGTTGGACCTAGACTCAATCAATCGCTATCTATATTCCCCTGTAAAACAATTTCCAAACATTTCACCACATTTCATCCTGAAACTTAATCCCGAATCCATACACAATTTCAAAACAAACGACGCATTACATGATCCCATAAATTTTGCATCTAGTTGTATGTGGAGTAGAAATAATTCTTTAGATTTATCAAGAAATTCTTTATTTATTCCCAAAACTTGTCCTCCCAATCCTCCAGAGACACATTCATTTACTTCCTACAAGTCGATTCATAAACCAGGTACAAGAAATATTTTTTATAGATCTACAATGAAAACACTGGATCATATTATAGATCATCAGGATGATCAAAATCAACAAAAATTGTTAAGGAAGAAATCTTCAAAGAAAATTCTAAATAGAATCAAAACATTATTCTCCCACGACAAAAAGCTTCCCTCGCATGTTTATAATAAACGCAATGATACTGTCGATTTCGACAAGTCAGGTTTGGATCTCTTGAAGACAACTAAACAAAAGACTGAATTACAACAGTATATAGATGAAGATATTTATAAACCAGAACCAGAAATTGATAACCAATTCTTGGACACCATTTATAAACCAGACGAAGAAGAATATAAGGAGTACCAGAAGACGAAATTCAAACGTGAATTATACGCTAGTGGCCATTTCTTAAATTTTGGTTCCAATGAAGATTTAATTGGATCGTTAACTTTTATTATGGATCAAGAGAAACTCAATCAGGATGATTTGATTGACACCGATTCGGAATCTTCCCATGATACCCATAAGGAAATGATGTTGCAAAATGATACTCCCGACACCACCCATGAATTCGAAGACTATTCTGGTAAAGACTCTCACGATACCATTGACGATAATAATGATATTCCACTTGATGCTTCTAGTGAAACCATCAAAAATATTCAACAGGATACCATTGGCGATATGAATGTAAAAGATGATGATTACTCGTCAAAATTTTCTCATGAAATGTTTGTTAATAAAAGCAGCGAAGAAATTAAACAAAAATCTACTTTGTCTTCAGAGCCAAATTCGAAACAAGGTTCAAAAAAGGAGAAAGACCATTGGCGAATTGGTAATCTTTTGAAGAAAAATAAATCATCAAGTTCTGATGAACCACAACCAGAACAAACCAGTTCAATTCCCGCTTTACCAAAATTAATTGCCATTGAGTCAAATCATGAAAAGAACTCACAAGAAAAAATTAACGAAAAGAAGGAAATTATTGCAAACAGTTACTCCGATGAATTGAACACTAAACCAGAACCTATTAGAACGTCAGGGAAAGGGTCAAGAAGAGTAAAGTCCCAAAAAAGTCTCAATAAAGAACTTCCAGCTACCCCAGATCTTGACTCTACTTTGACTCATCAACCACCCACCGAAATGGAACCAGTGACCGATTCAGAACCTGATGCTACTGCCAAACATGATGTTGACATACTTGCTTCAACTACAGAGAAAGCACTCGAGCCTCCAGCTATAATAATACCCGAAGTAAGTGAACCGCCAAAAATCACCTCTACTAGCTCACCAATCAAACAAAAGTCTCCACCGGTAAGACGGCCTCCACCTGCTCCACCTGCGTCTTTGGTTCCAGAAGTCCCTCTGGTAGATGATCAGATGGTGAATTCAGGAATGGTTGAAAGCTCCGAAGATGAGAAACAAGAAACTCATGTTTACCGAGATATTTCCGGTGATCAAAACATGATTAATCGCTCCAATCATGACGGAAATGATGAACATACCGAAGAAGGAAAGATTCACGAGGGAAATCTTAATATTTTGCCCACTTCCCATGTTGCAAGTTTAATTGATGAATCGGATGAATCAAGCAAATCAAAATTTGGTCCACACGAGTCTCCAGATTCCGCATATAGTTCGAGTGATAATAATGATAAGGAAGATGATAGTAGTCCTTATTCAGTGGCCGAAAAGTCTAATTCTGATACAGACATGGAAGATTACAATCATCGAATTGTGCCAGAACCAGCCACTGCAAATACTAGAAACATGAATCAAAAAACAAGTGAAGACATCCTTCCAAGCGATTTACAACATAATTTACTCAATATGAGGCAGCAATTTGGTACACCTACTCATTTTACAGGAAAACAAATAACTCCAGTTGAGCACTACCCACAACAACCTTACTATAATCCTCATCAACAATATGCACATTCACCTACGCAAATGAATTATAGTGGATATGCTTGTTCAAGCCAACAGTATCAACATGGCGCGATACCACCGCATCAGCAGCATTTCGGTCCCCCACAACGTCAAACTGCACCACCACATCCACATCCACATCCACATCCCCAACAACATCAAACCCGACACCAGGGTTATGGTCAAGGTTTCCCAGTAAATCATGTCAATCGTAACCATCAAAAGCATCGTAACCAAACAGGCCGTCATGTTGGTCAACAACCACTCCCTCAACACCAGCCACACCCACATCAAGGACACCCCCAACAACATTATCCTCAGCAACATTACCAACCACAACATTACCAGCCACAACAATACCCACCTCAGCAATACCCACCTCAACAATATCCACCACAGCAATTCCCACCACATCAATATCCTGTTCAACAGTTTACACCCCCACAGCACCCTATCCAGCAGTTTGCACCACAGCATGTACCACCACCACCACTTGCCCAACACCAACAACCAGTAGGTCAATCGTCAAAAACGAACCAATCGGCCCCTCAACAAGGGGAACCTGTTACAAGGTCAAGATCGAAATCGATTGGTAAGTCTGCACAACAAGGGGAACCTGTTACAAGGACTAGATCGAAATCTATTGGTAGGTCCGCATCGTTGAAGAAGAAGCAAATGAATGGACCATACCCACAAGTTGATAATACCGCAGATAAGGCTAGATTCCAACAGGAATCAGGTGATAATGAGCCATCTGAAGTTCCACCTGTTCCAACTTTGCCCACTTCTATGCCAACAATTTCTGCTGTCCCAGCTATGCCCACTGCCATACCAAGAATTCCTTCTGTTCCAGCTTTACCCAAAGTTACTAATCCAGTGAAACAACGACCTATTCATAAAAAACCACCACCGTTGAAAATTCCTTTGAATCATGGGAGTGAAGATAAGCCGAAGTCGAAACCTGTCCAACAAAATCAGCCAAGATTAGAAGCTGCTTACCAAGCCAAACCTACAGTGGTCAATGACATGAGTAATTATACTTACGCCAAACCATCTCCTGGAAATAATTCGATTGAAAATCAAATAAATCGTCAATTGAGTAATTCAGAGGTAAATTCACCAGATAATCGTGATAGTTATTACCATGGGATTATTGGCGGGTATAAATCCGATAAACGAGCAAGTGTGATGACTACCGATAGTTTGCCAGATCCAAATATAGGAGAGAAATGCCTATTAAGTTGAAATGATCAATCATAAATGGGTGTAAAGTATGTAATCTATTTTGTACGAGTAATTGTTAAATATATGTGAATGAAATATCCAAATATTCTAAGTGCTAAAATTTCGCATCCAAGTGGTTGTAAAATCAAATACCACATCTTAGCATGAAGATTTGAGAGCACTATCGAGTGAATATAATAAGGTGGTTCGTACAATCTCGCTGATTGAGTAGAAGTATACTTGTCGAATGGGATACTTGCAGATTAGTTGGACTTGGCTAACTTACGAAAATTCTACTGGAGCTTCAAATCACTGATATTGAATAGTGACAGATGATAGATAGATTATATGAGACGATGATGGGTGGAAATACGATACTGAATGATGAAAGAACAATAAATGAAGGATATACGTTGCTCAACTGATATAGTTAGAATCGTTGCTGCAAATTGAATAAAAATACCCAGAATAAATTTACTTTTGAAAGAGGCACCCATTACTAGGTTGGCAGAGAAGGTTAATTAGGACAAGAATTGTCGGTTGACTCGTAGATCATACTTGTGCAAACATTGTCAATAGTACTTGAATAGTCAAATAATCATCAATCTGAGAATTCCAAGATTTCAAGTTACCACTTTGATTTGATAGACATCTAAATTGTCACTACAACAAATAAAAACCTACTCACCAAATGGTTGACTAAATAAAGGGCACAATAGCACATCTACTAGCTTAAAATCGATGAAATAATAATATCCTTCACTACAAACCCCAACCAAAGTTCCAAAAATCATCAAATCTAATATCACTAGGTGAAACTGGAATGCGGCTACACTATCTGAGGTTAAAGTCCGACTGCACCCAATCTCGCCCAAATTCCAGCCAAGCTTATCATCGCTTATCTCATCCAATTGGTGTCAGTAGATAAGGCAAAAACACGTGACGTTCATTACGAAAGAAATTGATCAACGTATTGAAAATCATTCAAGAAGAGTTATAAGTTACTGTTTCTTAAGAAGATATTCATCATCGTTATAACTCACAAGCTTTCTTAACTTGAATAAACTTGATAATTTATTTTCCAACAATTTTCAATTTTATTTTTTATTGTTATCTTTGAAGGTGAAATTATTATTGAGAAGAAACTTTAGTTGATCAAAAGTTGAATATATTTACTTCTTTACACTCGGCAAAACACTTGACTTGTTACTTTCACTAATACATTGTTATTGAATTTTTTTTTGTTATTGACTATCATCAACTCTCGGTTAATTTCAATTTTCTCCAATTTGGTCATTTTTTTTTGGTGATTATTGTACCATATATATTTACAAACGGTATTATCGATATAATCAAACATGACTGAAGTAAATCCAGTCAAATCGGACTCGTTAGGTCCATCAAATTCAAATTCTTTGGGTCCATCAAAATCCAATTCCTTGGGTCCGGTTAATTCGGGCAATAAGAAAGTTTATTATTCTACTGGAAGGGGTGGTGCTGGGAATATCAAAACTGGTGACGAATTACCAAGTCCTAAGTTGGTTCCACAGGGTTCAAACACTCCCATGATTAATCAAACCAAATTCACCACTGGTAGAGGTGGTTTCGGGAATATCGTCAAGAATGATGATCCTGAATTGACCAGAAAATTACAAGATGTCGATGGCAATGGTAAGAATAATTTGAAACCTACCGTGAGTGCCAAGGCATTTAGTGTTGGTAGAGGTGGTGCTGGAAATGTCATTACCCAACAAAAGTCTAATATGTCTCATAAATCTGATGAAGTCAATTTATACACTGTAAGTTCACATGGGGCCAAGACCAAGAAAAAGGGGTTTTTAGGAAAAGTCAAAGAAATCTTTGGAGCATAATGATGAAAGATATGTTTTTTCGTCTGATGTTTTATTCTATGGGTTATCTTCCTACCCCGTACTTTCAAGTATTATATTTATTTTATTGATTATAAGAAATAGTTTACTTGCAAGTACATTTCCTTCTTGTCAAATACTTATTTGAGTTTAATTAGATTTATATATTGCTGTATATTATTGGAATCTCCATGTTAATTGTTTATGAATATACAAGGTATCTTGTGAAATGCAAAAAAATGTCAAAATAGAAATGAGGTACACTGTATCACTGGCCAAGTTCTAGTAGTCTAGTATATCTTTCGGTCGACTATACTATTCCTAGCAGGTTAGGGTGCAAATGAAGGTTTACCATTCAAATGGTAAAGTTGTCTAGAGAAGAATGTAAATTGCAATATAGCGAGTCTTAGTTTTGTGTACACTTCTATAAGCGCCAATAGTTATTCCATACTTTGATCTATATATTCGATAATTAAGTGATTATAAACTAAATAGTATCTAAAGTTAACTAATGTCAATATCCTCTAACACTGGTTAATCAAGAGGTTGCCCCTGAGTGTGAAATTACTATATGTGCATTAGACTTGTAACACTTTCCTATGTATTCTACTCAATATCAATATTTGACCAATATATTCTAAAAGAGTCAGGATAAATAGTATTTAGATACGTTAACTAACTTAGCTAAGATTCGCTGACTCAATAACCAGAGACTGGCTTCGCCAGTATAATGTTACACTATCAGTATAATACAATATCTACCACGATAATCAGAGACTTGCATCCAGTATATTTATTGAGCTACTAGGTATTCCTTCAACTTCTTCAAAGCTTTATATCTATGACTAATTGTATTCTTAACCTCCTTTTCCATTTCGGCGTACGTCTGATCAAACCCATCTGGTTGAAAAACTGAGTCCCAACCAAAATTCGTAGGACCTCTAGAATCAACCAATTGCCCTTTAGTTAAACCTTGAAATAACAAGACTTCACTTCCTGGACCTTCACAATAACCTAAAGTAGTAATAGCATTGGTTGTTTTATCATCAAACTTATATAACATATCTACAATACCTTTTAAACCAAGAGATTCAACAAACCATTTGATATAAGGACCGGGTAAATTATTCATGGCTTCAAAACCCAAACTGGTATCTTCGACCAAAACGGGACCGCCGATAATTTCCGCAGCCGATTTAGCTTTATGGATAGTAACTTCATCTATAGTACCTTGAATTTCCATTAAATCTAAAGCTTTATTGGTGATGGTGAATTTACCAACATTACCTGAATCAGTAGCAAGGATTGAAACTACTTCCTTAAGTTTGTTAGCGTTCCCAGTGACAAATGTGATTGTAGACATTGAAGAAGAAATGGGTTAGTTTTTCAGAGCCCAGTTAGTTTTTCAGAGCGTAGCCTGAAAAATTAATCTACAATATGAATAGATTGAATATATTTGAGAATTAAGATACATCAACAATATATATAAATATTGTAATATACTTAGCCGCATATTTTTAAATCTTTTATAAAATATGTATTGTATACTTATATAAATATTATATATATATAAAATATACTGTGCTGTGTAGTAGATATAAAAGATTCAATATATTAAAAAAATATACTTTTTTCATGCCTTAAATATAAACCTTTATGAAAATATGAATATATACAGTAATAAATAAAAGTTCTACGAACTTTTAATCTATATCTTCCCCAATCTCTTCTTCAACGATCTTTGTGCTCTTCTTCTCTTTCTCAACTTATGTTTCTTCATCTTCAATCTTCTTTTTCTTAAAACTGAATCTGTGTACATGGTATTATCTGTTTCTTCTATAGGATCTATCAATTCTACCAATGGCTCCTGTATTTGAGGCATAATATTAAATTTCAAAGGTATATTGATCATATTAGCTGCTGGAGCTTGGAATTTTGTGAATGGAGAAGCCATAATAGATGGTGTAGGTCTTACCATTGAAGATAGACTTCTAGTTAAGGGAGTGTACCCCACTCTGGTGAATATAGAACGAAACATGGGTATGCTAGTTGGTTTCTGTGTAAGTTTTCTTTGGAAATTGAAATTTTTCATCACATAAAAATATTGTGGATGGTAGCGCTGACAGGTTTACGATCAATGCAGAGGTAACAGTAACAAAATAGAATATATTATCAATTATAAATTCATGTGGTAGTAGATATATTTTAATCCTAGCAAATGTTTTATTAATAACAGGTAATTATTTATATATTTGATTTAAATCTTAATCCCATATTCATGAAATAGTAAATTAAACATAACTCATATGAGGTCGATAATACGTTTGATCTTGTTTTTTTTTTATGATTGTACTATTTAATTATATGATTTATAAATGACAGAAGAGTTTATTCGAGAAAACAAGAATTAATTAATGATTGATATTTATATTTACAGACTAACTAGAGCGCTTTTTTTCTAAGGTTTCCTTTAATATTAGATTGTCTAATCATTTAACTATTTTCTCGAAATTATCTACAATGTATATTACTTATTCACTTGCTTCTTTCCAAATTATCTATAATCTATAATTAACCTGATTCACCGCTTGGCTCGTTCATTGGCTTCGCTTGCGATGTTCCATCTCAATATTCATCACAATAATATCCGACGTTTCAATTGAAACCCCATTTTTTCCCATTAACCAATTACTTGAACTTACATTCCCCTTCATACTACTTTCCCAATTATACACATCCCATTTAAGTCCTGTAGTGTTCAAAACAACTTCATTGCCTATAGGTAACAACCCACAAATGGGTTTACCGTTTGAATGTATAAGCGATTTGCTGGGGTATCTTATATAATTCTTCCCTTTGTCTACAAGAAAGATAATATCGTATTGGGTAATCAAGTAGAACTTAGTCTTGGGATACTTGTCATTCAATACGTATAGTTGGTTAATAGTATGAATAGTCTGGTCGAATCTTCCTCCAATTGAACTCAAGACAAAGATTTCTATTGGTTCACCATTTTCCAAACTCTCACCCATTTGGTGTAACCCATCATTAGGCTCTATTTTCCCTGCTATCAATTTTTCTTTCATTTCTGGTGAATAAAAGTATAATTGTATCAACTGGATCGCTTTCATAAAATCACTGGAATATTGACTATATTGGGGAATAATAACACTCCCTTTCTGTTCATAATACTCTTCAACCTCACTTTTCAACGAATCCATATCGCCTACAATAAATTTGGGAATATATTTCCCTCTTTCTGAGTCTTCTTCAAAATAATCATACAACTGGTTAGCACCGCCATCAGCACAAACCACTAATTCACTATTTCTCCATAAATGGTACAAATCAATCTCTTTAATCGGCTGGTTTAATATAATCAAACTGGTTCTTTGCGGATTTTCCTTCGTTTTGAGAAACTCAAAAGGGTCAATTATATTAACTCCCTCTTGCGGTATCTCCACTACAAACTCACTATCTCTTTCAATCACTTTGCTTTCCATTTTAATCCATTTCTAGTTCCCGTAACTAAAACTGCCTATGAAGATTTCGCACCCAGTGAAAAGTCAACAAAACTTGAGCTAAGTATAACAAGACTATAACAACCAACCACTGGCCCAGTCTAAGCTATAACCAGCTACTACCCACTCACATACAACATATAACCATCTGATTATTATACTTCACTAGCTTACAAAAAAAATGAGTTCATCTAATGGAACGAGTGAAAACACCAGTTCACAACAAAACATTGTTCCCAGAGATGTCAGGTTGCTACATTTGATCTTTGCTACACAGGGTATCCAGAATTATCAGGATCATGTCCCTTTACAATTGATGGACTTTGCCCATCGGTATACCACTAGTGTGTTACGAGATGCGTTGACATATAACGACCATGCGAAGCCAGTAAATGTCAATACGAATTTGAACTCCAATGCTAATACCACTGTGAATACTGATGATATCAGGTTGGCTATCGCTGCTAGAACCAACTACCAGTTCAAACCGGCTCCTCCCAAAGAATTGCTCTTGGAACTCGCAGATGAACGTAACTCAAAGAGTTTACCTCCTGTAATCCCCAAATGGGGATTAAACTTACCCCCAGAGAAACATTGCTTAACTGCCAAGGATTGGGATACTATAGAGGAGGAGAATGAAGATGAGTCGAACAAGAGAAGGAAGCAATGAAAAAAAAAAAGGTTATTTGTTTATTATTTGTCTAATTTTACCCATTTTTTCACCCAGTTTCTGGAACCACCAGAAACCTACTTGTATCTGTTATGTATTACTAGTTTATCTCAATAGAAACTACTTCTATTATTCTTTCTTTAAGTTTTATTAATTTCTCCACGTGATTGATTTTGTGCCTCGAAAAATCAAACTTAACACACATCAACAACACAATCTGTAGAATACCACCATATGCTTCAAACAACATTGGCTTCCATCCCAGAAGCTAGAGAGGAGTACCCAGGTGCTTCCCTTATTGAAAGGACTAGTCGCTTACACACATTCAATGATTTAGGACCTGGTGATTTGTGTAATATCCACAAGACTTCGGTCAATTCCAAGAAGAAGGATGCTGATTTCGGGACTTTCTTATACTATACTGGTGTCGATACTTCCAATTCAGCTTCAATTGCTGCTCATTTGCAAAGCTTGGCTAATCTAATGACTAACAGATCGCAATATTGGTTTGGAGAAAAGAAACACTGGCGAGTGCCCCAATTGACCTATTGTTGCTACAATGCTTTCTCAAATGTGGATATGAGAGTAACAGTACATATTCCCGGGAAATTCGAGAGTTCAGTGGTTAATAATGAAGGGAAGTTAATCAATGATAAGATTTCCCAGGAAGAGTTGGATCAGTACTGGTTGGAGAGTTTTATGAGTTCGATGGTGAGATCGCTATTAGACTCAGACGAAGATGATCCTAATAAGATTGCCGGTTTGATTGAGATTCGTCGTTTGAATCCATTTAACAATGGTTCCTCGTCGCATCATTTACTAAACAGCTTCATGGCTGGGTTTGAAACATTATTCTTTGAAGGTCCTAAGTTAGGTTGTAGCATTGAAATTCCTCTGCCTACTTTGATCTCAAATTACCTTGTGGATGGGTTCTTGAAAAGTGTCGAGTTGACCCAGAATTACGAACAAGCATTGGATATATTGTTTAGATTACAGAAACAGGAACCTCGCGTATCTACCTTAATCACTAAAATCTACTTATTAAAAGATGAAGAAATTAAAGCGGTGCAATTGATGAATGAAGGTATCATGCAAGATAAAAGAGACTCCGAATTGTTGTTATTACAAGCGGAGTTTTGTATCAAGAAAAAAAGATACGACTTGGCCTTGGATTTAGCAAGACAAGCGGTTAAATCTTCTCCCTCCGAATTTAACACCTGGGCTACTTTGGTCGAGGTGTATACGAAATTGGGTGATTTCGAAAATGCATTATTAACCTTGAATTCATGTCCCATGAATTCTCATAAAGAAAAGTTTTCCTTGAAACGGATTATACCATTGAGAGGCGGCACTAATGATTTACATTTACCAGCACCTGTAGATGTAACCTTGGACGAAGTCAGCAATTTACAAAGTACTGAAATTCATCAAGAACAAAGGAATTTAGATCCCCAGTTGAATAACTTACCGGCATCTACATTGAAATCAACTTTCGCAAAAGGATATGATTTATTAACCGAGATAGTGGTTAAAACCGGCTGGGAGTCATTATTGAAATATCGAGCAAAAGTATTTGTTATGGAAGAAGAGTATCGTAAAGATCGGAATAGTGCTGCCAATGGACATGCCAGAAAGAATTCGTCCACCTCCATTGAAGATGCTGCGTCAACCACGGGACTTAAATCACCCAGACCTGAAGAAGAAACTACGATTGATGATAATGTAAATAACGATAATGACAATAATATTAGTACTAATACTAGCACTACTAATGTTAACAACGACTCAGTCGACTCAATCGACCAGGAATTCAAAAAGAAACGGTTATGTGAAAGATGGTTGGATAATTTGTTCATGTTGTTGTATGAAGATTTACGAGCATATACAATGTGGCAAGCAGAATCGTTACATTTCCAAGCACAACAGATGGAGTATAGAAAGACCACTTTAGAATGGGAGACGCTCGGGTTGATTGCTTATCGATTGAAACATTTCAAAGAAGGATCAATAGCATTTACCAATGCGTTGACCGGGAGATTTTCAGCAAAATCGCAACGGGAAATCTTGAAATATTACATAATGGAAAGAACTAAACTATTAACTAGAAACGGGACTAATGCAAATAACAGCTCCAACAATGTCAACTACACCAAAATTATCAATCAGTTAAATGAAAGAATATTGGAATCGACGGTGAAATTATTAGTGTGGAACCATAGGTGGTACTCCGAGTTCTCGCCTTCATTGATTATCATATTAAGTGATTTAGTCGGAAAGGAAGGTTTGATCAAAACCCAATCTATAGTTCAAGCATTATACTCTGAAAATCCAAATACCCATACTGAAATCAATAGTAATAAGGGAATTACTGACTTAATGGAAGATTTGTTTACATTTTTGAAGGAATATAATGTGAATGGGTCTGATAATTAAGTATATGACTGTTCTAGATCAAAGTACCTTGTCGTTTCTTTTGCTGGCGTAATTGCCTACCGTCACGTGAAAAGGTTAAAGTTTTGGTTTTGTGCGTTTTGCCTCGTAAAACCATCAACTGTACCAAGTCCGAATTTTTCAACCTAATTTTAGATTGTTTAGCTTTTACGTAGATATTAGTCATCGGGACAACTTCAACAGTATACGAACGACTATAAGTAGCCTACAATACAAAATAAATTCCAAAATCTGAAAAATTACCATAATTTCCAATATGACTAATCCAAGTGCTAGGTTGCAAATGTTGAGTCAACATTTACAAAATGATAGAGTTGCTACTCCAGAGTTCCCACAGAGAAGTGTTCAGTTTAATTTGAACGCTACTACTGCCCATGTTCCCGCTAGAAGAGTTACTGAACAAAAACCCCACAGTTTGTTGATGATTCCTGGTCCCGTTGAATTCTCAGATCCGGTGTTGAAAAGTATGTCGAATCCTCCTTTGGCTCATACTGGCCCCGTATTTGTTGATTTATTTGCTAATGTATTACGCAAAACCAGATTATTGTTTGGGAACGATCGTAAAAATGGAGGTCAACCTTTGGTAGTTTCCGGGTCTGGTACTTTAGGCTGGGACTTTGTCGGAGCCAATTTAATCGCCAACCCAGCCAAAGATAACATCTTGTGTATTTCCACTGGGTTCTTTTCTAATGGTATGTATGAAAGTTTATGTAATTATGTCGACGATGAAGCCAAACAAATTACATTATTGGAAGCTAATATTGGTGAAGTGATTGACTTGGCGGCTATTGGTCAGCAATTGGTGTCAGGGAACTACTCCTTGATTGCTCTAACCCATACCGATACGTCAACTGGAGTTTTGGTCGACATTGAGAAAGTGTCAAAATTGGTTCATGAATTAAGTCCAAATACCTTGATTGCCGTAGATGCCGTTTGTTCTGCTGGTGTCGAAGAAATCCAATTTGACAACTGGGGTCTTGATTATGTGTTATCAGCCTCCCAAAAAGCCATTTCCACACCCGCCGGATTATCAATAATGATGGCTAGTGACAAGGCTATTGCCAAAAATTATTCCGTCAACAAGAAAAAACCGCTTTATGCTTCATTGAATAAATGGTTACCAATTATGATCAATTACGAAAACCGTAAACCTTCATATTTTTCCACCCCAAGTGTCCAATTGATTTCGGCATTGGATACTTCATTAACCGAGATTTTGGGGTCAAAACCAGAGGTTAACCCTGCCAGTAATATCCCCATCAAATTGCATGAAAGATTCGATAAGCATGCTCAAATGGCTAGTTTTGTCAGAACCGAATTGGCTACTACCACCACCGGATTTACCCTAGTTGCATCCCCTGAAAGCTGTTGTAACGGTATGACAGCATTGTATTTACCCGAGTCTGTGAAAATGGCCGATTTCTTGGGGTATATGGGTAAAAACTACGATATTAGTTTAGCTGGTGGTATCCATCCAAAATGTCCAACTAAATATATTAGAATCGGTCATATGGGGATCAGTGTTGTCGGTGAAAATGGTCAAGATGTTAAGAGAACTGTTGCTGCTGTGCAAGCAACCATGAAAGCATTATCTGACACTAAAAGTGTCAGCGTGTAAAGAACATGCCAATGATGTGGCATCGTAAAAAGTTTGGATTTGATATTCGTTAATCATATAAAGTATATACAAGAAGAATGTATGATTAATCTACGTAAATTATGCCTGTGAATCTGAATTATCTTCTGGATTCACTTTAACTTCAACTGGATCTTCCACTACTGGCTTGGCACCCTTAAATCCTTCTTTTGCGACTTGGCGCAATTCCTGTCTCGATTGCTCCAAACGTTTCTTTCTTTCCTGGGTGATAGCATCTCTTCTCTCCAACTCTTCGATCCAGATTTTTTCTCTCTGTTTAGCCTTTTCACGTAACAAATCTTCCTTTGTCTTCCTCTTTTCTTCGGAATCCTGCAACATCAAACCTCCAGTGACTAAAGCAATTAAAGTAACTAGTTGAAACCCAATCCTGTACCTAAAATATATCTGAGTTTTCAATTTCTGGCCTCTCTTCATTGATATACCAGCCAAGATGACTGCCCCTGTAGTGGCCAAAGTACCCAAAGGTACTATTGGTTGTTCCTTACATTTTTGTTTAATTCTTTTAATGATATCATCCCTAGAAAGTTAGAAGTCCATTTTAAAACACTTTACTTCCACTATACATACTCTTCTTCTATTCCTTCAAAAGATGAAGGTAACCTACTCATGATTGTTGTATTTGCACCAGTCACTAAGTATGGGTTTTGAAATTTTGGTAGGCGCCTATAAAAATGATTTGTGGTACTGCAGATTAAAATTTCAAAGGCCTAGAAAGTTAAAGGAGTGGGAAGATGGATTTGGAGAGAAAGAGAGAAGAGCTGATCTAGTTTTATTGCAACAAACGCTGGGTTAGAGTTTTACTTGTTTTTACTTCTTTTTGGATTATCAAAATTTCCAAAATTTGTGGTAACAAGCCTCTAGCTGTTTTTCGCAGCCACAAGAGAAGACGATAATAGAGAGTATCGTAGGGCAATGTGGTAGAAATAGCTTAAGGTGTACATATGCCAATGTAGTTCTAATTAACTCTAATACAGGAGATTGTACAAATTGAAAACCCAATATTTATTTGGCTGCAAATTATTTAATGTGAGGTATAATAGAAAAACCAATGTATATTCCTATATGGTATGTACATCAAATATTGTCTTGTTTCAAGGCTAATCCTTATGCGTCTTCTACAATGAATTTTTTGAATTCCTTGTAAGCTTTGTCCAAATCATCATTGACAATGATTAAGTCGTGAGCACCGGTTTCGGCGTATTCCAATTCAGCAGAGGCAGCCGCAATTCTTTTATTCAAAGAATCTTCGGTTTCAGTACCTCTACCAGTTAATCTTGATCTCAATTCGTCAATTGAAGGAGGAGAAACAAAAAGATATCTAGCATTCAAATCAGTTTTCTTGACTGATTTAACACCTTGCATATCAATATCTAAAATACACTGTTTACCTTTATCAGAGACATCTTTGACGGCTTTTATGGTGGTACCATAATAATTTCCAGAAAATTGGGCCCATTCAATGAATTTTTCCTCTTCAATCAATTTTTTGAATTGGTCGACATTGACAAAATGGTAATGTTCACCATCAACTTCACCAGCTCTAGGAGATCTAGTGGTGTTAGAAATGGAAAATCCAAATCTATCAGGATATTCTGCAAACAATTTCTTCAAGAGAGTGGATTTACCAGTACCTGATGGGCCTGAAACAACTATAGGTCTAGACATTGTTCGTAATATGTTGAGATAATTATGGAACACGTTTGGTAGAGATTCTTCTGTTTATTATGGTAATTTTCAGTTTTTTCTGTGCACGTGACGTCAGTCGATGGGATTAACCATATTAAACAACAAATTGGGAGAATTAGTAATGGAGAAGTAGTAAATGACGTGTATTTTGCCATTGTTTCATCAATTTGATGGTATTTAGCCATTTTTCCTGGCTTTTGAAACTTGTTTTGCCATGATTTGGGTTAGTAAGATGTAATTTCCTGTATATAGTCGATTTGCTTTGAACGAAATTGAATTTTTATATGGTTGTAAGAAAGGAAGCAGAGATAACTTTGATAGAACCAGGTGGTATAATAACTATTATGGATCAATTAAAGGTAGCATTGAGTACTATGTACTCCAATGCGTCACAAGATGAAAAAATGCAAGCCAATCAGTTTCTAGAATCGTTTCAGAAGTCTCAAGACGCTTGGGATCTTATCCATCAAATCCTAAATGATCCACAATCTGACTTTCAAACTAAATTGTTTGCTACGCAAACATTGCGTTCCAAGATTACTTATGATTTAGGTCAATTGCCTGAATCCAATTACATTCAGTTGAAAAATTCTATAATAGAATTTCTTGTCAAGTATTCGCCTCCAGAATATAAATTGATTCGTACTCAATTAAATGTGGCCTTATCACAACTCGCATTACAATTTTTAACGTGGGATAATGCCTTAGAGGAAATAATATCGAAATTATCTGATAATTTGACCCTCGTATCATGTTTGATTGAGTTTTTGAAAATTTTACCTGAAGAATTGTCTGATGTTAAGAAAACTTCATTGAGTGATGAAGAGTTCAATCAAAGAACCCAGAGTTTGATTACAAATAATGTCGAGCGAGTCTTGATGATCTTAAAAGATTTGACTGATAAATCTGTGGACTCAAACGACACCAAGATTCTGAGTTTGATACTAGACTGTTTGAATTCATGGATCAAGGAATGTCCTATTGAATCCATTTTACAAATAGATAGTTTCACGACTTTAATCTTCCAATCGTTAACCAAAGACCAAACGTTTGATAAAGCTATTGAATGCTTGGTGACTATTTTACGAGAAACCAGAGATATCGAAAATCATGAATTAATCGATGCATTATATAAACAATTACTCCAATTGAATTCGTTCATGCAACAACACCCAGATAAATTGGAAGATCCCGAAGTGGTGGATGGGTTAACCAGACTTTATGTCGAAGGGGGAGAATCATGGCATGTTTTAATTGGGAAAAACCCAGCTCATTTCAAACCATTGGTAGAAATATTACTAAACTGTTGTAAATATGATCAGGATTTGGATGTGGTCAAGTATACTTTCTATTTCTGGTTCTTATTGAAACAATTGATCGTCATGCCAAAATTTCAAGAGTCTAAAGCAGAATATTCCGGAATTTATTCTGAATTGGTGTCGATAATCATAAAACATTTGACTTATCCTATTTCATCTGACGATAATTTATTCGATGGTGATAAAGAACAAGAAGATAAATTTAAGGAATTTAGGTATGAAATGGGTGATGTTTTGAAAGACTGTTGTGCCGTCATTGGAGCAACTAAAGCTTTAAGCATTCCTTTCCAACAGATTCAAAATATTTTAAACTCAGGTCAATCGAGTCATTGGCAATATCTTGAAGCTCCATTATTCTCGATGCGTACAATGGCAAAAGAAGTTCCATTGAAGGAGAAGTCTATATTACCAAGTATAATGACTTTCTTAGTGCAATTACCCGAACATCCAAAAATCAGATACTCGGCAACCCTTGTTTTAGGGAGGTATACCGGCTGGACTTCCAAGAATCCCGAATTTTTAGAACCGCAATTAAACTATATCATCAAAGGGTTTGAGGTCGTCAATGCTAACCCCAATGATATCAAAGGTAATAAAGATATTGTTGTGTCTTCATCGCATGCATTAATGTTTATATGCCAGGATTGCTCTAGTTTATTGGTGAATTATTTGGAACAGTTATATTTATTATACGGACAAATCAAAGATCAGTTGGATATTGAATCTAGTTACGAGCTTGTTGATGGTTTGGCCCATGTTATTAAACAGGTACCGGTAGAAAACATTTATCAAACGACAGAAATGTTTATTACCCCCACATTGGAAGTATTGAATCGAGTTTCAAATGAGCCTGTTAATGAAGAAAACAGTATTATACTAGCCGATCAACTTGAAATCATTAGTATTTTCATATCAGTATTGAAATGCAATGATTTTGAAAAACCACAATATCCTATTGCCAATTTGTTTATTGAAAAAATCTGGCCAATATCAACACAAATTTTGTCGAAATTTTCTCAATCATTGAAAGTCAGTGAACGAGTTTGTAAATTAATCAAGTCGGCTATTCAATCATTTAGTACACACCTTAATAGCATTTTAGGTGAATTGGCAACAACATTGCACTTGGGGTTCAGTCAAACTCATTTTGGATGCTACCTTTGGGTATCGGGGGTTTTAATTCGAGAATATGGTGATGAATATACTAGTGAAGATGTCAAGCAGTCTGTTTACGATTTTGGAATGACTCAGTGCTCAGGGTTATTTGAATTTATCTTTAACAACGATATCTTGCAGTATCCTGATGTCATCGAAGATTTCTTCCATATGATGAATGATTTATTGATGTTTTACCCATTTAAATTAATTCCCAATGCTGCTTTATTAGAGCAAACCATCAAAGCATCGATTATCACATTAACTACAATCAATGAATTTGATCCATTGATTTCATGTATTCATTTCTTGATTGACTTGATCAGTTGGGGTTTACCTCATCCACCAGTATCATTTTTCGATCAAGATCCTTCCCAAATCAGAAATGCGTTGCACGCATTCTTATTGTCTAATAATCAAGGTGGTGAATTAATGGGTGTGGTATTGAATGGTTTAATTTTCAAATATACTACTGATCTTCAACAAGATGCTAATGATTTGTTATTGAAATTGTTGATAGTATTACCTGATAATTCTACAAGTGTTGTCTGGTTACAAAAGGTGGTAACTAGTCTTCCAAATGTTGATGATAAAGAAGTATCTCGATTGATCACTACGGTCTCAACTGCATTGGTGAGCAAAGACAATAGAAGAATCAGATCAGCATTGAAGGATTTTGTCAGTTGGTACCAAAGAAAGAATGTATCACCTAGATCTGAATTTTAGAAGGGTATATAGGAATTCACAATTGTAGGCATTAAAATCATGTAAGAAGTAATAATTATAGAGAGTTTATATGTTTCCTGTATATTGACCCAATTTTTCATAGTTTACGTGTTGTAAAAGTTTACCACTGGGTTAATCTTGATCAACCAATATGAATTTACGTCAACAGATTACTCAATTCCTAGCATTGGCTTATGTCTTCACAGGTGCATTTGTACTTTGGAAGACTTTGTCAGTAGTTGCCAATTCGCACTCGCCAATAGTGGTTGTATTGTCTGGATCCATGGAACCAGCGTTCCAAAGAGGTGATATCTTGTTCTTATGGAATCGTCTCGAGAAGAATAAAGTAGGTGATGTTGTAGTATATGAAATTGAAGGTAAATCCATCCCCATTGTTCATCGAGTTTTACGTGAACATCATAATTCCGAAAAACAATTATTGTTGACTAAAGGTGATAATAATGCTGTCGATGATTTATCCTTGTATGCTAGGAAACAGCAATATTTAGATCAAAAGAAGGATTTGGTGGGTACTGTAATGGGATATTTGCCGTTTGTAGGCTACATCACCATTTTGATTAGTGAAAATGTCTATTTCAAGTATGGTTTATTAGGTTTGATGGGTATATCAAGTTTATTGTCAAATGAATGAGCTTATCAATTAGTTGTACTATAGAAAATATATGAGAAAGATGAAAAATAAAGAATCAAATGTAGAATAATGGGTTAATCTTAAAAATGAGTAAATATTGCAGAGGATAAACTAAAACACCAGTCATGGGTATGTTAGCTACAACAAGACCCGACTAGCAGAACTATGATGAATGTGATCCTCTTTAATTATTGGTTTACTCTAGAGTATAATCTGAAGTGAAAATTGGCTTGGATTAAACCAAAAAAGCTTTTTGGGATGCAGAAAGAGATCAATTATAATGGGGAACAAATGAGCAGATGCTGCTGCTATGAATCAACTTAACAGTTTAGTCAATATCTATAATACTATTTACCGTAATTGCTAAGAATACAACTAAACATTCATGATAAAAACAAAGGTTGCTGAACCAATATTAAATCTGTCAATCACTTAATAAGTGGCATGATATCCTAACATCCAAGTACAGCTTCATACGCACTGCTTGCTGGAGACGAAACTAAGAAATAAAAACAAAATAAAATATCACCATACTGTTTATTTCATAGCAAAAGGCTTCTTTGGGGGTGTTACGACAACCAAACATCTATTCTTTGCTGTTGCCATTGACATAGATGCAATTACCCCAACCCATTCTGGTTCCATCGTATCACATCACTTGTCTACGTCAGGTAAAGTTATCTATATAAAAATTATTGTAATTGCCCTTTTATTCATTATGTACCTCCATCATGACTTCTATGCCTAATTGACCTCTGTTTAATGTCAGATCAGCGTTGCCGTATTAAGCCGGGGGTTTTTTTGGTTGCAAACATTGTCACTTGCATAAACTTTTTATTATCTGCAAACCACTTGAATCTTAAAGCCGATATCGATAATTGCAAAAAAACTCTGACATTTATGGTTGTTTTACAGGAGCTACCGGACGAAATTCTATGGCGGGTTCTAGGACAGCAATGCTTGTCCCATGAAGATGTGAATCGCTTCATGGAATTTCCTCATTTTAAACATATCGCTAAGAGAATTATTAATTTAAATATGGTAATTAATTTATACTTTGAACCAAACTATAGGGATCATACTCAAGGATGTCCAACCCATTATATCTATATGGATCATGAAACCAAATGGTCAATTCCCATTACATTCAATAATGCATGTGTATTTGATAAATCACCTTCTTTGCGAGATTATCATCTTTTTAATCTTTATATTTGTGTCAGTGATTTCACTATAGATCGTTTGGATATGTTGAAGGTAATGAGAGAATTGAAATATAAAAAGTTACATGTCTACATACACTTTATATTGCCTTACTCCGATCTAATCATGCAAGATATTTTGAATTGTATAAATATGGTGATAAATGAGGTGACGTTTACCATCTATGCGTTATATTTCCCCAAGCTACAAATAAAAACTCATAATATAAAACTGCTCAATCTTGTTATATGTGGTAAAGCTCATGGCGTTATGGCACCTATAAAAATTGATTTAAATCCTCAATGTGAGAATTTAAAGATTGAAAACCATTTTGCTTATGATTATCCTGGAATTGAATACGATAATGATTCCAAACCAAAGTTTTTGAAAAGTCTAGAAATTGATGGGTTACCCACGATAACTCCTACATTCGTCACCAACCTCGCCCGATTTCATAGTTTGCAATCTCTAACTGTGACTAAATCAAACAATTTCAAATTTCAAGAATTTATTCATAAGTTACCCCCATTGGTCAATTTAACAAAGTTGATCTTGATAGATTGTCAATTATTCGAATTAAGAGATTTGCAATTAAATATCGCATTACCTAGTTTGAAAACTTTCCATATAGAAAGCGGTAATGATGATCAGTTCAATTTGCACAATGTCACTTTTCCATCAAGTTTGACCGATTTGAAGTTATCGAGGAAAAGCATGAAATTCTTCACACAAAATTCGATATTGGGAGGGGAGTTACATAATTTGGATTTATCTTTTAATAACTTACATGGCTTACGGTTAGCAGGATTGTCCAAACATATTCACACGGTCAATCTTTCGTATAATCGGAAGGTTATCAGTGATATTCCTTTATTCCAAGATAAACCCTTATCCGACTATTTATTTTCAAATGTCACAAATTTGATTTTAGATGGTGCTAATATCACAAATCAAACATTAGAACGATTGGCTGGTTTATATGACCACGGTGGGTTTGTGTTATCTCATCTTCAAAATCTTTCATTGTCGAAGAATGCATTACTGAATTTGAGATGTTTCAATCATTCATTTTTCAAGCAATTACCCTTACGTAAATTAAATTTATCATACAACAAATTCCAATATTTGAATCAAGAAAACTTCCCCATTGATAAAGTAACTTTTCCCCACATTGAATATCTCGATTTATCGGGGAATGTTGGATTAAAAATTATATATAATATTCAATTGGATTATGATTATTTATCGGTAAAATTAGTTAATACCATGATAAAAACATTACCGAATTTGAAGGAGATCTTTCCTAGGAAAAGTAATACAATTGTATACGGTTAATATAGTATAAATTTCAAATTCCATTGATACCTTGTATTCTGAAACCAAGTAGGACTATGTGAATTAGATTCTATTTTCAAGTTTTGGGCATATTTACACAAAATGAGAGCAAACGTAAAACCTCAAGAAGTAGCATAAAATAGCCTTAAGACAAAGCACTAGCATCTCGAGCTGGTTTATTTAAAATTAATTATCCTACAATTGTTCAAGTACCAAGTCTGGAGATATCCCAATTAGGAAGTAGTACCACAAACAAATATTTATTTTGGTTCTGTGACACCAACAAAAAATATTTAAGCCTAGATCCTTGTATTTCTTACTGGTGACTTGATATCAGCCACAATACTAATTACTCTAGTGTATTCATAATAATGATCTCTCCATTGAGCCAAAAAATAAACGACCTCGGTGAGGATCGAACTCACGATCTTGAGATTAACAGTCTCACGCCTTAGCCAGCTTGGCCACGAAGTCATTTTATTTTTCAAAAAATTGAGAACTTATCTGAGAGATTGTATTTCTTACTGGTGACTTGATATCAGCCACAATACTAATTACTCTAGTGTATTCATAATAATGATCTCTCCATTGAGCCAAAAAATAAACGACCTCGGTGAGGATCGAACTCACGATCTTGAGATTAACAGTCTCACGCCTTAGCCAGCTTGGCCACGAAGTCATTTTATTTTTCAAAAAATTGAGAACTTATCTGAGAGATATTCTTGATATAGAACACACGAATCCCAATCCACGAGAGGTTTTCCCCATGGGTTTCCTCTCCAAATACTTTGCATGAGAGAAGAGCCAATAGATGGCTAAGGTGGTGCTGCTAATTGCTATTATGGTTCATTTAAAGTACAATTTTAGATGTTTATAGGTAATTTTCAATATATGCACGTACATAAAAAAAAAAAAAACCCGAAAAAGAAATAAATCCCGACTCTGTACCCACCCATTGAAAGAAGAGCCCATGGATGACCAAGGTGGGGCTGATTGCTATTACGATTAATTTGATGTACAATCTTAGATATATATAGGTTTTGTTTTGCAATATATGCATGTTATAAAAAACCAAATCAACTCATGGGTATCTGAATTCAAGTATATTGTTATTTCAATTAACTGTACATTCAATATAGCATGGTCCTATATCTATGCCCGCACTCTGGAAATGTTAGGGTCCTGCCTCCTATATAAATGGTTGAACAATTGCATAATTATTTACCACTAATAATACCCAATTATACACCTAGTTCCCTAGTATCATACTAGAAATATATAGATACAGCTAATTTTATATGTTCCAAAGAACAATAGAAATAAATGGAATCATAGTATTGTCTTTGGGTTGCAGCAATAAGGAGCCACGTACAATGTGACGCTAGAACGACAACTTGGCTTTGTTACAGTACTTTAATTGTTGCTCCTTTAATTTGATAGTCTACTAGACGGTAGTGTTTGGAGACAATTCAATCATCATTTGCCAAATATTTCGTACTACGTCTTCGGATAACATCCAAAATTCATAGCAATTTGAATTATTATTTGTTGAGAGTATATTGCTAGTTCAAATACCATCATTATACTTATCTCTTTTCTTTGCATTAACTCCAACTCCTCTAGTATTTCACTTTTATTGTGGTAATTTTGATTTGCAACCAAAAAATGACATAACCAGGGCGCATAATTTTGAAAATGTGCCAAATTGTCCTTACAATAGGAAGATCCATCAACGGACGCCCATACATGCTATTCCACGAGTTATAACTCGTCATATAGGTTACTGACGATGTATGATTTAAAGCTAGCTAACTTTGGTGAATCTGACATCAATTCATCAAGTCATATTCGTCTTGCTGACCAATATGATCAAAAACGTATTACCAACAAACAATATCCTAAGGTCGAGGAAGTTAGGTGTCATTTAAAGATATTGAAGGCGTTCCAACTGCTCTACGATCAGGTGGTATCGGATCACGAATTAGGGGAAAAGAGCTGGTCGGTTTTTCTTGCTAATGCTACAAGAAGATTCATTATTTTTGTATCTTCGTTGAAAGAATCTTTTGGTAACGATTTATCGGATTTAATGGAGAAAATAATACCGCCTTTGGATATATGCTTTATATGGTATTCTTCATGTTTAAATCCAAGTAATTTTTATGATAATTTTGTTCGATTGAAATTTCCAGCTTTTTTAGAGACTCCATTTCCCTTAAAATCAATTGCAAATGCAATTAATGATGTTACATATTCTTTTGAACCAACTTCTGCTGAAAAAGACCAGTATCTACATTTAATTTCTCCTTATTATTTTGATGAACCAAAACATTATACTGCTTATCAAAATCATATCAAAAATCAAGTTAATATAAGATGTCCAATATGTGAGGAATTGTTAGTTGAAGATGTTTCCTTGTTGAATCAGTATGATTTTGGATTCTTGCAAGATAGTTTTCAAGTCGTTTCTAACTTGGACAATTGTAAATGTCCTTTCAAAAAAACCATCAATCATGAAGAGCTAGCGAAAAGGAAATTATATAAAGATTTACAATCAGGCGAGCTTTGTGGGTTTTATAAAGCGATGTTGGATTCAAATCTTTCACTAGGGGAATTACAAACGGCTAAACAACAAACGACCCAGGAAATAACTACGGCTATAGAAGAAAGCAACATTCCCTTGCTGGATCTAAGTTTTGATCAATTATTAAATATTTCAAGAAAAAAGTCAATGAAATATACAGTGATGAATACATTAAAGAAAAAGACTAGCTTGCAACAACACATACAAGATTTGGTGGAAATTATAATCAACACATATTCCAAAATGAAGCTATTATATTTAACTCTTACTAAAAGTATCCCTGATGATGACTTTGATTTAAATTTTGTGAAGTGTTCGTTGAATTTGCAGCAATATATCAAAAAAATGAATCAAATTAATTGGTTGCACTCACCATTTTTAGAGGAAATCTTATATGAATCGTGCATTAGGTATACTCGATGGTATCAATTGGCTATAAATGTTGGAAATTTACCAAACTCAAGGAAAATGCTTACCCCAACTTTAGATATTGATTTGATTTGGAGAACTGATAATTTATTATCATGTTCTACCTTCCAAGAGAATGGTTATAATATATTGCTAGATGCATGTGATGAACCAGAACAGGCAGAACTAGACATTGCGTTAACTGAAACTGCATTAAGATACAAACAAAAGTATCAAGAAGAATATCAATTATGTTTTTGTAATTTGTGTGTGTCAGTTAGAAATCAACAAATTCAAAAATACGAATCATGGGCGGAAAAGAGCAAATCGAAAGATTCTGTGATCAGGGCACCACCAGTTTATCGAAATAATGGTAAAGACGCTCCGCCTGATTATGGAAACTCTACAAAAGCAGACTTACCTCCTGATTACGGAAATGCAAAGATACCAACTTCAAATTCATCTTCATCTTCAACATCCTCTGAATTTGAAATATCGATTGACGTTGGAGAATCAAGAAGTTCAACAATACAACTGGAGTCGCTTCCGGGGTATGTCAAATCGCTGATACAGCCATCACCACCAGATTATGGAAACATCGCGCAAGTAGACCTCCCTGATTATGATAGAGAGACGACCCAGCGTGAATTGCCTCCAAATTATACTGCAAATGCCCTCTTTGCCGTAAGTGAAACCTTTCCATATTACTGTACCAATCCTAGTTCGACTCTCACAACCAGTGGAGCTAGTGAGGATAATGTTATTGGTGCTTGTGTTTGCAGAGGAGATAGAGGTTGTGGTGGGGGGAAAAGCGTTCGGACAGCTAAACTAACGATTGGGGCTAGTGTATATACAAGTAAATAGACATACAGATAATGAACACTACAAAAGTACCCGCGACTACTGTAAGTCAATTCTCTCGCGAACCACGGTGGGGCTCGCTCCAAAGGTTTGAAGTAATTAGGGAGCGAGGAAATTTCCGATGCCACGAAAATTCACACGACGTGAAAAGTGGAGCATTCACGATACTTCTTCGGTAAACTACCATGTTGAATTTGATAGGGCATAAAGCCATGGTCACAGGTGCCTCTCGGGGTCTAGGGAAGGCTATAGCCACTCGTTTGAGTGAGTTGGGATGTTCATTAGTGTTGCTAGCTAGAGATGAGAAATTGCTAAAACGAAATGTGGAACAATTGTCCATAATAGATCCACAACAATCCCATAGTTATCTCAAATGTGACTTGGCTAACTTGTATAAAAAAGCAGATGCCAAACAACAACATTTAGTCGATGCTTTACTGGGTATTTCCATTTTAGTCAATTGTGCTGGAGTAACCAATCACCAGTTGCTACCTAGACTTAGTAATGAAGAAATCATTTCTACAATTAATACCAATTTGACAAGCCCCATTATATTGAGTAAGTTGGCGTTCAAACCTTTATTACAATCTAGTAAGAAGTTTGATAATTTTACACCCATTATTCTTAATATTTCTTCAATTTTAGCATTGAATGATACGTCAGTCCCCGGGACTGCTGTTTATTCTGCAAGTAAGAAAGGTTTATTGGGTTTCACTAGTGCGTTAGCTGCTGAATTTCAAGGTAAAATTAGAGTGAATTCGATTTTACCTGGTTTAATCGAAGAAACTGATATGGGTAAAAGTGCTCATATTGAGAATGTGGAGATGGTTTCTTTGAACCAAGTTGTGGAAGCAACTGTTGAAGTCATTGGTGACCAAACTGCTAATGGTGAACATACCATCATTGCACATGAAGAGAAAACTAATTAAATGACATTTCTCGATCAAAAGTTTTATTGTACATATACCAAAAAATGCTTTTATAAAAATAGACGATTTTTCAAGTCCTCAATGACTAACGATTTAAATTTCTGTTTGTTTCCGTAGTAGCAGATGAAACAGGTTTGGGCTAAATATTTGTAAGCCTCTACGTTTTTATAATGTAGCCAAAGTAGAAACTTATTTAATCCACGGTTACATGAGTGCTTACCATCCGACAAAACGTCAATCAACCTGTGACTAATTTCAATTGCATCATAGCTTTGTATTTCTAGCAGGCTTTTTACATTACAATAATAGGATCCAGTCAACTTTAGTGTAATGACTAGATATTGAAAATTGTCAGATACCTCTGCCAATTGTGCACAACGAAAGTTTTTTGGTGTGGATTCCAGCATCTGGTTAATCACTTTCTTTGCCCTCGAGACTAAACAGTTGCATAGAACTATCATTCCTTGAAAGACTGACAAATTTCCTGGGTAAACCTTTGTGAATAAGTTGCTGCCATCCCGACGAAATCCTATCCAATTTGACACAAAGAAAGACATTCTATTATAAGCACATTCAAGATTGTTGATGAATGCGGTAACTGTTGTGCTTTGGGCAATGCTAGAGTTTGTTTGTTGCAATAGCTGGTTAATTAAAAGCATGATGATTTCATTCACTCGACAATGATTGGGTGTAGCAATCAAGGTATCATATATGAAGCCGATCTTGGCTTCGTTCTCACCTGCACCATTATATATCGTGTCACCAATTTTGTTGACTATACTATCTAGAAAATAATTGTTATAAGTGTCTCCATAATTGTAGTTCGATTGTATTGATTGTGTTTCGATTAGACTTCTCCAATAATTTGACTTATGTAGGTGCCAAAATATTCGATCATTGGATTCGAATTCTCCATTAAGTATTTGGAATTTTCTACTTTCTTCGGAAGTGCTATTTTGATTCCAAAACGCATGGAATAACCCAATCTTCAACGTCCGAAAAAGGTGTAAACCTGTCCTTTTATATTCATCTTCCAACCAGTGGACAATGACCGGGATAAGTAAGTAATATACTTGAACATGGATTGCTAAAATATGAATCAAGTAACCTAGCATTAGCTCTCTTCGATGCGGTTTTAGAATCCTTTTTTCATGGTATACAAACTCCTCATCATTTTCATGGCCATCTTCAAACCAGATGGTGATATCATCATTTAATGATTGTTGGTACTTTTTCAAGTCGAATGGAATCGTATTCGGATCAAACAACAATGTCCGACTGAGTTTATAATAGGTAGTTTTCGTAGATAATGCAATTTTTTTACCTAGTTCTAATCCACATAACCTAGATAACTTTGGTACTTTTGAATTCTTCAGTTCCCCGGGTACAATAGAGGTTATGGCAGTTCTAAAAATGTCGAAAGTTTCAGCATAAGCATCAAATAATTCTCCACTTAAAATAGGTTTCAAATTCTGCAACCTTTCTAAAGAAGTATCTGGTTTTATATCAGGCGTCTTTTCCTTTAGTACCTTCATGGTAATTTCTTGTGTACATTCATAATCACTATCATCATCATAGTGAGATCTTTTATTCGATAATTCAGGCTGCAAATCAGCTTTCCTCTTACCATTTGAGAGTAGTAGCGCACTCTCTATCTCTTCATAGTTGATTTCAAACATTGAAGGTGACTTCAACTTCAAATCATTCAACTGGTGAGTTTTAGCTAACAAAGGTCTGGTTAACCTTAGACATCTCTTCACGTCAATCGTATCATCACGTACTCTCCTTTGTTTTTTCATAACTCATAAACCAAAGTAGTAGCATCAATATGTTATAATATAAGTTGTTAAATATCCTTTGTTATCCAATAAAAGTGAATCCTAAGAATGTGGTTGTTGATTTAGCAGCACTTTTTGGTTGTACAAGTTTGCTGCGAATATAATCACCACTTCTTTAAATGATTGTTAGAGCTGTTAGCTGTGGATTGTTTTTAGTGGCACATGTCAGTGCTACAGTTAGAGGTGTTGCTCCAGAGGATCAGCATCTTTACGAACCAATTGATGTCAATGGTGAAAAAAAATGGCTGTGTTTGCTGGATCCTTCAATCACATTATCGTATAGTCAGATAAATGATGATTACTGTGATTGTCCAGACGGGTCTGATGAACCCGGTACAAATGCTTGTCCTTATGATCCAGATAGGAAATTTTATTGTGCAAACGAAGGGTATTTCCCAGGATATCTTGAAAACTTCAAATTGAATGATGGAACTTGCGATTATGAAATATGCTGTGACGGTTCAGACGAATGGTTAACTGGTGCTTGTGAAAATAAGTGTGATAAAATCCAGGAGCAGTTTCAAGCGTATAAGGAGACTACTGGTAAAGATCTTAACAAATCGCTTGATATTAAGAAAAAGACACTTGATCAGGTGAAATACTTGAAGAAGCAGGTGGAAGAGAAAGTGAAACAGTTGGAACAGAGTTTGGAAAGAGCTGAAATTAAGTTTCAACAAGCTCGTGGTCAATTGCAAAAGACTACTCAAGTAAAGAATGTCCATGACAAAATATCTCCCTATATTGATAGTATTTCCAATCAATTAAAGGGATACACTGCTAAAATTGACCAGAAGGATAAAAAAATCAAGCAATTGGAGGCATTACTAGCAACCATGGCCAAGGAATATAATCCTAACTTTAATGACTTGGCCGTCAAAGATACCATCAAAAAGTATCAGGAATACCTTTCAAACCTTGAACAGGAACTGCATGATGATTCTACAAATCATTTATCATCTTTGGTTGAAAAAACTAAGGAGCTTGCATTCGACTCGGAAGAACGTGCTGAATCGATTCCTTCGTTTTCAAATATGCTTCACTATTATTACTCTTCCATTGTTGGAAGGTTTGCACAGCCAAATATAGTAGAGGAAGAGGTAGATGAATCGTCTCTCCAAGATTTGAAAAATGAAATAAATACTATCAGAAAGCAAATCCAATCGCTCAAACAAGATTTGGTTCGTGACTATGGCCCCCAAGAGATCTTCAGGGTGCTTCAAAACAAACAAATGAGTGGGAATTATGGTGGTTACAATTACAGAATCGGGTTCTTTGATGGAATCTTACAAGATGATGTTTTGATTGGTAAATTCAAAGAATATAAGAACAACAAGTTATTGTACCAAGATGGAGCCAAGTGCTGGAATGGACCAAAGAGATCTGCCGAAATCGAATTGGTTTGCGGGTCCAATCCAAGGATATTGTCGGTCATGGAACCAGAAAAATGCCATTATTATATTGAACTTACTTCTCCTCTTGTTTGCGAAGAATTTACTGAGGACGAATGGAGATATAATTTCCAAATAAATTACGATTTATTATAGTTTATCATAAATATAGTATAAATAGTTAAAATATTATATAAATATAAACGAACAATCAGCAAGAAACGAAATTATAAGTATCTCTAGACTTAGTAGGATCCTCAGAAATGTTATACGCAACCATCCCGATATATTTAATATCTAATGCGCCGCTACGCGACCATTTACAAATAATTTACGATTTATCAAAGTTTATGGTATATGCAATGCAATTAGTCAAATGTAATCTTCTTCCCAGCAAACTTGACATTCTTTTGTTTGTCTTCAGCCAATTTCTTGGCTACCCATGAAGGATGAAGGATTTCTGGTGCACCTGGGGTTGCTGTACTTCCGGGAACCCTTACACCTAACGGTTGTATATTAGATCCACTAGGGGCATTTTCCATTGCGATCTTATGTTTCAATTGCCTCTTGCGCTCTCTTTCTTCATAATCCTTCTGTCGTTGTTCACGTTCACTTGCGACCTTTTGACGTTCTTCCTTAACATGTTTAGCTTCCTTACCATACTTCTGTTCCCAAATCTTTTGTCTAGCTCTTTGACCCCTTCTATTTTTACGAGTTTGGGTTATTTCCTTGACGACTTTGTCGTTATCTATATCGTCTTCTTCATCTGATCCACCGGAATAATAACCGCTAGCTAATTCTGGTAAATTGTGCTTAACCTTTTTCACTTTCTCGGATTTAGCTGGTTTTGATTCTGACTCTTCCTCGAAAAAGGAATCTTGTGAATCTTCAGATTCCACGTCAGATGGTTCTTCGTCAGTTACTTGATTGTAATCGATTTTACCATCCAATTCAATAGTTTCCTCCTCCTCGTCTGAATCACCAACGAGATTATCATACTTGGCAAATTTCTCATAAGCGTCTTCAAAATCTTTGGCTTTAAATTCATCCTGTTCATTTTCACTATCACTGTCGTCACTTTCGCTTCCACTGTCACTATCATCATCACTCTTGGAATCTTTACTTGTAGTTTTACCAACTTGTTTATCTCTGGCGTCTCTCTCAATCTTTGTGATCCCCCCTCTAATCAATTTGAACGACCATTCAATTTCAAGCAATAATGGTTTTATAGTTTTTGAGTTCCATAAATTGGAAATATAATTATTCAAAATAGGATTCTTTTGACAATTATTAATGAAAAATGCTGAAGGGTGGGAAATATTAGATTTATCGAGAATAATCGATTTCGATGCAGACGAAATATAATCCGGAGGATTCTGTTTCAATTCTTTTGAATTCAAAAGAATATTCATTATCATTTTAATCAACTTTGATGTGATTAACAAATCAGTATTCTTATCATCATTAAAGAAATTCACTATGGAAGTTTTAGCTTCATCATTGGCAAATTTCTTCATATCTGCCTGTACGACTTTCTTCACCTCTTTATCCAACTTCTTATACCCTCCATAGTACTTTCTTTCGAAATACTCTGACTTTAATGCTGCTATTTGAACATCGGCATCTTCGATATTATTCGGTAATTTCTTTAAAAGTTGGTTATTATTCTTAGCTCCCAATAACTTTTTGGTATGGCTGAACCGAGGGCTGGCATTGTGGAACTTGGCTTCTAAGTAATCTAGCTTCCAGAGCTCGTTCTTCTTCAAACTCATTCTGGTAATTTGCAACTTGTTTGCGATGAGCTTGAAAAATTATTGGTATATGGATGCGAAATTTATAAAACTACCACAATGGAGAAATCAGAGGAAACCAAACGAAGGAAGTTGAATGGACAGGAGCAGTTGAGGTGTGGACACTTCATTGTGAAGAAGAATAGGTACTGTCCTTTGGGGAGAAAACCCGGTCAGGAATACTGTGTTCACCATGGGGCAGTGGTTGATGCTAAAGATGAAAGAATACCATGTCCATTGGATCCAAAACATAGTATATGGAAGAAGAGTTTAGAGAAGCATCTTGAGAAATGTAACTCGAAACCAAAGGTTGAGCATGAGTATTGGTATGAATTGGATTATAATGTAGATAGAAGCAATGCTAGTGAAGCAAGCATGGCTACGGTTGATTCGGGTGACAATGATGATGAATTAACTACCAAATATATTAAGGTGTTGGATAAAATACAATTCCCAGACTTGGAGAAAAAAATACGGCACCATGATGGATTAAACCAGAAATTGTCGAAAGTATCTGTACAAAAACACCCAATCCAACAATCGTCCTTGATTGGGAATATGAAGGCGCAAGGGTTATTGGATGCCAGTCACTTTTATATTGAATTCGGATGTGGTAAAGCCGAATTGTCTCGTTATATCAATCGTTGTGTGATTGAAGATTTGGATGAGAAAGAGATATCACCAACTTATGGCTTTGGATTGGTCGATCGTGGATTGAATCGAATGAAGAATGATTCGAAAATTATCGCTGATACATTGGAGCACGGTTCCAAGGCACCCCAAATTAAAAGGACAAGAATCGATATTAAAGATTTGAATTTAAATAAGTTTTTGGAAGATATAACCCCTGGCAAAGTTGTTGGGGTTTCTAAACATTTATGTGGAGCTGCCACCGACTTGACTATAAAGTCTATATTGAATTCTAATATAACTAGAGAACTCCAGGTGTTCCAGGGTATGGTGATTGCCATGTGTTGTCGTCATGTGTGTGATTACAATACATTATTACCAGAATCGAGAGAGTATTTAGCCTCCAAAGGTTTTACCAGTGAACAATCATTTGCAATGTTAAAAAAGTTTGTTTCTTGGGCGGTATGTGGGAGAAAAAAGGAATCAGAACAAGGTAGAGAAGAAGATGCCAATGATAAAGAAGAGACGCACAGTTCAGGTTTGAATTATGATCAACGAGAGTTACTTGGTTTCAAGGCCAGGAGATTAATAGATGAATGTAGACTTTCTGCCCTTGAAAAATTACTACCAAATTACAAACTGGAAATGTTTTTATACGCCGAAAGGCAAACCACACTAGAAAACGTCTGTTTATGTGTCACAAAACGTTAATACTTTAATCTTGTTTAGATACGATTCATTGGATTGTGGAGCCAAAATTTATTTTCTAACCTCATGGAAGAGCTTACTTTCCGATTAGTCTACAATTCCATAAAATATCCCGCCCTCCAGTAGTCGTGGAGATATTTGGTACTTTATTAGCTGGTTGATCAGCTAATAGTAAATATTCATTAATAAACAATAATTAGACAATTAAAACTAAATATGGTTATCTTATCTTTAATTTAATACCATTTAAGTTATTATACATTATACAATTTGATTAAGAGATAGTGGTTGATTAATCCGGGCGGATTAGTTATATTTTGAAGTTTAAGTTCGTCTACAGAAAAATCCCCCGCCTTGTGCGGCTCGACCTACAATAAATTTATAGAAAATATTAATTAATCTAATTACTCTACTAATTCCTATTAGTATAAAACGTTTTCATACACTGAAAAGCAAATCAACTTTTTATGAACCAAAAGAGAATAATAAATGTTACAAAATATCAAAAATATTAAATACAAGAATTAAAAGAAAGTTATTATACTAATTTCTCTAACTAGCGTATAAAGTAAGATATTCGATATACAAACTTAGATTTTTTCTTCTTTGACACCGTGTTTCCAGATGACAACGTATGGGGTGGTACCGTCTTCTCTGTAGTTCAATAAAACAACCATAGCATCTGGGTCCATAGATTCACCAGTGTAGAATTCCCAGTCTTTGAAAGAACCGACAACTTTCTTGGCGTAAGCAGCAGCACCTTTTTCGAAAGTTTCAATAGCATCTGGGTCAGATTCAGCTAAATGAGCTTTGACTTTCTTCATGTAAGATTTCAAACAAGTCAAGAACGATTTTTTGTCGAATTGGGTTTGTTGTAATCTGAAAGAGTAGACAACATTGTTGACAGTTTCAGCACCATCTTCTAAAGCTTCATCTTGTTCTTCAGCAGAAGCATTGGCACCAATATCAACATCACCGTTAGCAACAGTGACCATGGCACAGTCAGCTTCGTAGACAACACCGTCTACCAATTTCATGTCATAAGCATCGGATAACAATTCGTCACCGGAAACAATGTCTGTGAAAATCTTCATATTATAATATTATAGAATTGAAACAATCAACAAGAGTGAAAAAATTTTAAGTTCTTTCTATTCATATTTAAACTGAGGATGGAAAAAAAAAAAAAAAGAAAACAACCGATGCATCACGTGGGTTGCTCTTTATACGAGATGAGCCTTTACAGTTACCCTACAAGAAAGATAACAACTAATATAGTAGATGTATAATTGAATTATGTGTATATATTACATGTATAATTTAAAAGTTCCTGTATTTAAATTAAATTGAATTGAAGTATTGTTTACTTTTAAATTGTAAATTGTTGACGGAAGAAATTCAATATCCGGTTGAATACCATTTTGTTTGCACCATGATAACTAATAGAATGGTCGCTATCTGGAAATACCATCATATCATAATTCTCAATGCCATTTTTATTGAATTTGTCTAGTAATTTTAATGTATTCTGATAATGGACATTATCATCTCCAGTACCATGAGCAATAAAGAATCGTTTAACTTGTTTAAAGTTGGTGATATTGTGTATAGATGCAGTTTCATATCCCTTTGGATTCTCTTCTGGTGTTCTCATATATCTTTCAGTATACACTGAATCGTATAATTTCCACTCTGTCACTGGGGCTATAGATACTCCAAAGGAGAAAATATTATCCTTATAGTCAGTCTCTAATGTTTTTAATGTTAGAAAGCCTCCATATGACCACCCCCATATAGCTATTCTCGACTCATCTACATAACTCTTCTTAGCCCAATGCTTGGCTGCTGCAATCTGATCTAAAGGTTCATACTTCCCCAATTGATCACGTACTATGAATTTGAACTCTGAGCCATCCTCATTGTAGTTATTGAAACCTGTACCTCTCCCGTCAACTGTTACAACCACACAATTTAACTCAGCTGCAATTGCGGCACTGAAATCAATGGAGAATCTTTGTGTCACTAATTGGGAGTTGGGTCCTCCATAAACAAAGAATAAAACAGGATATACTTTATCAGGGTTGAAGTTCAAAGGTAAGGTTTCCCGTGAGTTGACCTTGATTGTCTTCCCCGTTTCTTCATCAACAATATCAATCACTTCAATCTTGTTTTTAGGCAAATCATACTTCTGTAATGTGGCTAATAATTTATCATTCGTTTCCAATTTCTTTGTCACACTGCCTTCTGTTAAATCAATAATATTCTGATACGGCACTTCCGGGCCTTGATAATTTAGCAACAAGTACCTTGAGCCAGATGAGAATGACCCTGAATAGTACCCGGCAGAAGTGGTGATATCCTTGATGTTTTTCGTCAAGAGATTCACTGAATGTATGTGTCTTTCCATGGAAGACTTAGCTGTGGATGTAAAGTAGATTTCATTCAAGTTAACGTCAAATGAACTGACCCCACCAACAACTTCCCATTTTCCATAAGTCAACAATTGATGTTTGCTGGAGTCAATTGGTGAGAAATATGCCAAGTGGTTATACCCGTCATCAACTACTGTATCGATATACCCATCGTCCATTCTGCCTAACGATTCATTTCGAGGTACGAATACAATATTTTCGGTAATCTCAAACCACCCTTTGGCGGTCGAATCTGTACGCACTAACTTTGATTCGCTGTTTGCATCAACCAAGAAGGTTTCGATTAAATCGCTGGCACGGTTTGAGCTTTTTATTAATACATTATCGCCCAACCAGGCAACTTCAGTAATCAATCTTTTCTTGTTATTGATTTCGCCTTTTAAATCAATGATAGTTTCCTGGTGGTGTTGCAAATCGTAAACAGCAACCTCAACTTCAGGGTTTGGATAACCTGCTTTGGGATACTTGATTGACTCAATAATAGGATAGTCGTTTTTATTTTGAATGAATTTTTGTAATGAATAAACTGGAACATGAGTATCATTAGATTTCAAATAAGCAATTTTATCACTCTGGGGAGACCACCATAATACAATGTCGGTGGAAAATATTTCCTCTTCATAAACCCAGTCGGGTTTACCATTGAAGAAATCTTCTGTGCCATCAAAAGTAACTTGCGTGGTGGAATCATTTGCTAAATCCTGGTAATAGATATTATTTTCAAAGATAAATGCAATTTTTGACGAATCATGAGACCACGAGACCACGGCTAGTTTGGTGATTTTATCCCTTTGATACAATGGTTTTATCTCCCCTGACTTTACATCTAAAATCCAATAATAAGCAAAAGTCGAATGTCTCCAATGATGGGAACTATCAGTTTTCAAAATCGCTTTACATAAATCAGGAGAAGCAACTAAACTATCGATTTCATAAACAGTGTTGTTGATTCTAAAATCACTGCCATTATAAAGAGTATACTTATAAGAGTCATCAATAATCGACCTTATAGAATACGTACTTTCATCCTTGACCAAGTATGTCCCCATATCATTCATGATGGAATCCTCTGTCTTGATCCATTGTACTGATTTATAAGTAGGAGTAAAAGTCCCATCTCTTTGAGCAGTGATATTCAACGGTATTTTACCATCTTTTGAAACCTTATTTTGAGGAGTAGCTACTTTAGTGTTTAAATAATGCCGTATTTGCTCATCTGAAACCAGTGGTTTCTGGAAAGTACTAATACTAGTCAATAGCAAGTAACATCCCCATACTAATACTGTGATTAACGTACCAAAATATAGCAAGTTGGTCCGCCTTGGTCGTTTGTAGATCTTCACGTCGTCGTCACTATAGTCGTCGTCACTATAGTCGTCCTTCAACCAGGTATACATCCTATACTACTAAGGTCAAAATGAAGTTCTATCTTGTTCTTCCCTAACTGTGGAATGAATCCAAAATATTAGGCTGGTCCAAAAAAAAACAAAGCCGCACCAAAAAAAAGCTTCTGTGCAGATTGATTACGTCATTTATATAATAAGTATTATTAATTAGTATATAACGAAATAAGTATAAATATACAATTATGCAAACGGTTGTTAGAAGTAAAAAATGCAGTAAACGATAGTAATGTACAGGGGTAAAAAAGAAATGTCGATTTCATTTCTCTTTTGGTGACTCAAATTTGGTGAAAACCTGGGGAGTTGGTGAATTACCATTATTAGTATTAGGTGGATACCCCAATCGTTTTTCATCGCTATGGTGAGTTTGGGGTGTAGTGACAATTTCACTTAGTAATATTGGACTATATTCGGCAATGATTTGTCTCAAATTGGTTCTTCTGATAGGTTTGGCTAAGAATCCCGTCATACCTGAATTCAAACATTCTTTGACGTTTGATTCATCAGCAAATGCAGTTAATGCGATAATTGGTCTGTCGAAACGTAAATTGTTCCTAATCATTTTAGTCGCTAGTAACCCATCAATCTTTGGCATTTGAACATCCATAAATATTAAATCGAATAATTCCATCTTGTCATAAGATTCTTTAACTAACTCGACAGCTTCAGCACCATTATTCGCCATGGTGATATTGACAAATCCTTCTAATTTCAACATTCGTTTGATAACTTCCTGGTTAACTAAATTATCTTCAGCTACTAGGATTCGTAAATGCTTCAATTCTTCCAATATCTCATTATGATCTCTGTCACTACCATTAGACGAATGAGCAGTTCCAGTGGATGAACGGGTAATAAGATGTGGCTTTTCAAATAATGATGCTTTTGAAGGAATTTCAAGGTTGAAACTTCGAGGTTTTTTACCCGGTTTGGTCTTCTCCGGTGGTGGGCTTGTTGAAGTGATTTCGATTTTGGGCGCCAGGTCATCATTTGATGACTGGGAAGACTCCTCTACTTTCGTCTTATTGAAATCTTCATTGTCTGACGATTTGCGTTCTTCATCTTCTTCGGGTACCTGCTCCATAGCATCTTTAGTTTGAGTATTAAATTCATCTCGACAGAAATCATCTAAATCATCATCGTCAACAATGATTTCTCCTCGCTGACGAAGTGGGATTGTGAATGTAAATGTAGATCCAGCACCAATCACTGACTTCAATGTTAACGTACCATTCATCATGGTGGC